>APFE030893990.1:146678-233436 GCA_000404065.3 Pinus taeda | reverse complement strand
ATGACCTTGATAATAAAAGATATACATGACATAGAGACAAAATATCTAAAACAAGACTATGATAGTCATCAACAACTATCATCAACAGCATCTGTCAATCACCATCCAGACCAGTAACCATGATCTCCCTCTGCACCTGAATCAAAAACAATTGTGAAATTGTACCAAGATCTTCTAAGATAATGCCAACAATGCATTATTAGAAGTATATGCTCCCCCTGAACCTGTGCCAGATGGTCTCTGTCAAACCCATATCAGACTCTTTTCATCCTAAGTCTGGCCCACTATTTTTCTTCAAACCAACATATACGCGACTATATCCACAACAACTAGCATATGTACATGAATATGCTTCATGAAACTCGCGTACAACCACTTTTCTCTGAACCAGATAGGTTTCAACAGCAAGATGATATATCAACTACTCCCGGCTTCTATCTGATATATTCAAATGTCTCTCTAGGTAGCGGTCTAGTGAATATATCAGCAACCTATTCTTTGGAGGGAACATACTCCAATTTGTCCTTTTGTTCAAGCACTTGTTCACAGAGAAAATGATATTTGATAGGTATGTGCTTGGTCTTGGAATGCATGACTGGATTCTTTCAAATACTGATTGCACTTGTATTATCACATAGAATGGAGATGGGTGGAGCACATGTGATCTGAATGTCTTGTAATGTTTGCATCATCCAAAGGAGTTGTGTGCAACAAGATGCAGCAGCCACATATTTTGTTTTAGCTGTAGATAATGCAATTGAGCTTTGTTTCTTGCTGAACCAAGACACTAATCTAGAACCCATATAGAATGCACCACCACAAGTGCTTTTTCTATCATCCATGCTTCCTGCCCAATCTGCATCTGTATATGCATGAAGTGTAAGATATGTATCTCTAGGATACCATAAACCAAAGTTATGTGTTCCTTGAAGATATTTGAAAATCCTTTTGACTGCCTGAAGGTGTGCTTCCTTTGGATTTGCTTGGAATCTTCCAACTATTCCCACTGCATGCATGATATCTGGTCTGGTACCTGTTAGATAGAGCAAACTACCAATCATGGATCTGTAGGTTGGTTGATGTACTGTTGTTGATTCATCATTTGCGCTAATGTTGCATCCTATTACCTTATGGGTACATACTGGTTTAGAATCTTCCATGCCATATTTCTTGAAGATCTGCTTGAGGTGCTTGGTTTGTGATAGAAAAATACCATCTTTATTTTGTTGAACTTGTAAACCAAGAAAATACGTGAGTTCACCAAGCAGGGACATTTCAATTTCTTTTTTCATTACCAAAGAAAAGTTTTGACTCAAAGATTCTTCATTTCTACCAAAAATGATATCATCAACATACAAAACAAGTATTAGCAATTTATCATTGTCAATTTTTATATATAGATTGCTATCAGCTGATCCTTTTGAAAAACCTTGTTGATGAAGGTATTTGTTTAGATGATAATACCAAGCCCTTGGAGCTTGTTTTAGACCATAGAGAGCCTTTTGAGTCTGCATACAAGTTTTGGATCATTTCCAAGGATGAATCTATCTGGTTGCTCAATATATACTTCTTCTTCTAGGTCTCCATTAAGAAAGGCAGATTTCACATCCATTTGATATACTTTGAACTTCTGAAAGCTAGAAAGAGCAAGGAACATTCTTATGGCTTCAAGTCTAGAAATAGGTGCAAAGGTTTCTTCAAAGTCTATACCTTCTTGTTGAGCATACCCTTTACAAACAAGTATGGCCTTGTTTCTAATAACTTCTCCATTTTCATTCAGCTTGTTTTTGAATATCCATTTGGTTCCTATGACATTCTTATCATTAGGTCTAGCAACCAAGTCCCAAGTATTATTCTTTTAAATCTGCTCAAGTTCTTCATTCATGGCCTTGACTCAACATTCATCTTTGCATGCTTCATTTACATTTTGCGGTTCAACGGAGGAAAGCAATTCTAGATAGATTGAAGCTTCTGTAATAGTTCTTCTTGTCTACACACCTGCCTCTTTCTGCCCCAAAATTTGAGTCTCTGGATGATTCTTCTAAACATACCTGGATGGAGTCTTTTCTTCTACCCTTATCTGTTCTTCTAGTGCCTCATTGGTTTCTTCTTTAGATTAGTCTGATTTGATGTGGAAGAATAGTCCTCGTCTTCTTCATAATCATTGGGTTTTACCTGCTTTGGATTTTTACCTGCTTCATCAACCACAACATCAATACTTTCAACAATTTTCCCAAGTCTTTTATTATAACACTTATATCCTTTACTTCGGGAAGAGTAACCAAGGAGAATGCCTTCATCTGCTCTAAGTTCAAAATTGCCAAGTTTTTCATCGATCCTTTTGATGTAACATTTGCTTCCAAAAACTTTGAAGTATTTTACAGTAGGAGTCTTACCATACCCGGACATTTGTTTTGTTGAGAATAATGATGATAGCAAATGCATCTTCACCCCAGAAGGTTGCAGGAGTTCCAAACTCATCTAGCATAGCATGAGCCATTTTTTGAACAATTATGTTCATCCTTTCTACCACTCCATTTTGCTGAGGAGTTCTAGCAGTAGAGAATTCCATTATTATTCGATTTTCTTCACAAAAGTCAAAGAATTCATCCGAGGTAAATTTCCCTCCTGGATCAGACCTGAGGCATTTGATTTTGTGATCGAATTCATTTTCAACCAAGGCTTTGAAGGCTTTGAACTTTTCGAAAGCTTCATCTTTATGCTTTGGAAGTCCTATCCGAAATATTCTAGAAGAGTTGTCAATGAACAATATAAAGCATTCTTCTCCACGAGGTGACTTCTTCCAAGATGGACCACATAAATCAGTGTGAACAAGTTCAAGAGTCTTACTAGCTGATCCTTCCTTCTCAGGGAAATGTGCTCTGGTTTGCTTTCCAAATTGACATGATTTGCATATTGTATTATCTGGAATGTTGATATCAGGAAGATCACGAATAGCGCGATATCTACATGCTTTTCTTATTTGAGAGAAACTTAGATGCCCCAATCTTCTATGCCATAACTAGTGTTCATCGTTTTTGCTTAGGTAGCATTGTTGTTGTCCCCCCTTGAGTATGTACAGGTTGTTTGGAGTTCTTACACCTTTGATCACTGTTTCTCCTGTATCAAGCTCACGAACAACACATCCATTTGATCAAAATACTACCTCATTTTCTTGATCACACATTTGACTGACACTCAATAGATTATGCTTTAGACCATCTACATGCATAACATTCCCAGCTTTCACTTTTTCTTTTAAGAGAACGAAGCATTTACCTTTTATGAATGCAGGAGTGTCATTGCCAAATGAGACCTTATTTTCCTTTTCTAAGGCATTATATGACTGAAGTTTTTCTTTATCACCTGTCATGTGTTTCAACCATCCACCATCGATGTACCACTCATTTTCTTGTCCTTCTGCATACAAGGCTATACCACATCTTTCTGTTTGTGATTCTTTCTTTCTCCATGTTTTGGGACCCAATGAAGCTTTCTCCTTCTAAGATGTTTACTGAAATTTACTCTTGCATTTAGAATCTTCATGACCAAAGTTGTTACAGATAGATCATTCTATTTCATTTTCAAGAGCAGAAAAGTCATTGTAGGTCCTTTTCATGATCCCAGTCACATGCCTTTTATTTCGTGCTTCTCTAGTCATGATGGTCTTGTAAGCAACACATTGAGCAGATTTGTGTCCAAATTTATGATATGAAAAGCATTGGCCATTAAAGAAATTCCTGCGATTATCGAATCTACTAACCTGATGATTGTAGTTTCCATTGACATTCATTCTTGAAGCAAATTGAGACTAATTTACCTATGGTTAGTTATAGCTTATGTTCATCATTGAAGTAGATTGAACTTGATTTACCTAGTGATCCGCTTTATGCCTTTGTTGACGATTGTCAACTTGTTCACTTCTCCTTGTTGCATCAAGATAGCTTTTGGAGGTTGATGGCTTCTGTGCTTGAGATGCTTCTTCAGTATATCCAAGACCTATATTTATCAAAGGAGAATGTTGCACTTTGATAATTTCATCTAAAGTTTCTAATCCTTTCACAAATATAAGATTGAGAGCTTTTATTTTCTCAATATCTTTTCTTAGCCCCACAATTTCACATTCTAACTTTTCATTGTGTTCTTCCCTTTCAGAAAGTTGGAATGTCAGAGTATCTATAATCATACTCTTTTCTTATAAATAGATTTTAAGTTTAGAAATTTCTTCATAGAGACCACCTTCATCTAAAGCATCCAAGAAATCATCATCTTCAAAAGCCATCAAAAGTCTATAATCATTACCATATTCATCTTCATGACTATTTGACAAACCATCGCTATTTTCATGCGTATAGTAGCTCTTCTTACTTACATTCTGTTTTCTATTCCATTGTGTCGATTCCTTACCTTTATCAAGCTTATCTTTATGAGGACATTTGGCTGCATAATTACCGACTCTTCCACAAGAAAAACATTTGAAAGGTAGTTACCTCTGAATCTTCCAGAACCTCATTGAAGGTTTTTGACAAAGTTTGCTACTTCCTCTCCTTCTGAAATGTGTCCCGATTCATTAATCTCTTCTCTTCCTGAAGCCTTGGATGCGGCTTCTCTCATATCCGATGGACCTCCTTTTCTCATTTCAACAGCAATTAGGATTTCGTGCAGCTGTTTCATAGTCATAATCTGAAGATCCTGCTTTTCTTCTAGGGTAGAAACTTTTGATTCAAACTTAGAAGACAAGGATCTTAAAACCTTTACAACTAAAGTAATTTCTCTTATCTCTTCACCCAAGTTTTTCATGCGATTAACAATCTCATCTATACGTAGTAATGAGCTATACGTTCATCATTATGCATTTTGGGAGTTTCATATTGAATTCTGAGAGATTGTAGTTTTGCACGTTTGACCTTATTGTCTCCTTCATAGCTTAGAACACTCTTGTCCCATATTTCTCTGGAAGTTTTAAGTTGCATAACCTTGACAAATTCTAATCGTGACAGACTCCCCAATAGTGTATTGACAGCCTTGGCATTTGTTTCATACTGCTTTTTACCTATCGTATCTGTAGGAATTGCTAATGGAAATGTATATTCTCCTTCCACAATTTCCCAAACATCTGTTCCAAGAGATTGAAGATAGGTTGTGGTTCTTACCATCCAATAGATGAAGTTAATCCCATCAAATACTGGTGGTCTAATGGATCCCTCTCTTTTGTAGCTGCCCATGATGATAGATCTTCCTTCAAGCGATTAAGCTTCTTCTGAAGGACCTACTCTGATACCAATTGTTGGAAATAATACTGAGAGGGGGGGGTGAATCAGTATTAGCAATTTAACAATATTTCATTTCCATAAACAGAATTGTATACGCTACTTTTATTAATGAAACTTGCGTGTATATGCAACTATGTTTAGAGAAACCAGCATATACCTTGCAAACTTATAATTTAGTTAGTTGATCTTTAATATATGTATCAGAACCATATAACCAGTGATCAGGTGCAGTAAACAGAACAGACAATCACACAAATGAACACAAGATATAAGGTGGAAACCCAATGTGGGTGAAAACCACCTACTGCAATCATCTCTATCTTTCTTTCGTAAGAAACTTCTTTTACAAATTATGTACTGGTGCAGCGTTATACCAGTGCGCAGGCTTCTACCTACAGAAGGCTACAACCTTCTCTCGTTCTCCGGCTTTTCCTGGAAGGGAGCTAAAACCCCCTTAGCTCTTGTACTAGCTACTGCGTTTACTAGTACGTAGGTGCTGACCTACAGAAGGCTACAACCTTCTCTTTTATTCCATGGACCATGTTTCATAAATTTTCAGATTATATCCATCAATAACATCAATCAAACATCAAATATATCTACATCAACCAATCTCCTTTGTACCAACCAAAACTGAATCAAACAATCACTTTTCTGAATGTTGTAACCAGAATACAGTAATAGTAACCAGAACTCAATCCAAAACCCAAAACACTTCAACAGTAACCAGAAGTAGCTAAAACATATTTTATGAGACATATTCTACTTCAATGTATCGAACCTGCATTCATACGCTATTATATGAAGGCAGACCTGCGTATACACTGTTTTGAAATGTCGAACCAGCGTGTATATGTGCCTTTGCTATATTGAACCTCCGTGCAGATCTATAAAAGATGATTTAACCTTTACAACTATTCAAACATCAGTTATACCCAGATCATCAGATTTACAGAGTACGACATGCGCCAATTATAAAATATCAAAACCACACAAAGGTACTTCTCTTCAAGCTTTAAGATCTTAACCCATCAATAGAACGTATCCTTCTTCAAGTGCTCAGGTTCCTCCTTGATTTAGATCCAGCTATGTACCATAATCCAATGACCAGTATTCTATATCTTGCTCTTCATTAGATATTCATTACTTGAGTGTCCTTGCCTAATGATCTCCTCCTCCGTTTATAGTCTTAGGCCTTACTCAATACCATGGTCCAAAACCACTTAGAATCAATACTTTGGACTAAATACCTGGGGTCAACACTTCAGACAAGATACCTTACCCAATACCATGGGTCAAAATACTAAGGACCAAATACCAAAGACCAAAACCAAGTTTTCCAACATGTACGTGCTTTTCCTTGCATGAAAGTGTGTGTATATGCATACGCACCTTTTGGTCTACGAACCCGCATGTAAACGCGGTTTGGTCAAGGGGAACCTGAGTATACCTCTTTTTCCTTCATTCTATGATCCTGAACTGTGATCTGTCATCTGAGTGAGATGCCATCAAGGACAACACCTATGTCATAGCACCAAACCTGTGTCATAATGCCAACAGATCTACCTGATGTTTCATTCTATTCTGTACCAACGTGAGGTTATCCTTTAAGAGTTGGAGAACTTGTTGTTGATGCTCGATGTGATGTTCCACTGCTTGAACCTTAGCATTTTCTCTTAAATATGATGTGATGGATGGTGGATGATATCCATAAAGTGCCATAAATGGGATCATTTTTGCTGCAGTATGGAAGGAAGTATTATACCACCATTCATCCAAAGGCAACCATTTGACCCATTATGTCTGTTTATCAGATACAAAGCAATGAAGATATCCTTCCAAACATTTATTTACTATCTCAGTTTGCCCATCATATTGAGGATGATAAGATGAGCTATGAGCTAATTGAGTACCGAGACAAGAAATAATTCTGTCCAAAAACTTCTAGTGAAAATGGGATCTCTGTCGCTTACAATAATCTTTGGGTTTCCATGTAGCTTTTGAATTGTTTCCATAAATGCAGTAGAAACTGTACCAGCTTTAAATGGATCTGATAGTGCACAAAAGTGTGCATACTTGGTAAGTCTATCAACTACCACCATGATGGCACTTTTTCCTTCGGACTTGGGTAAACCTGTGATAAAATCCATTAAAACCTCCTCCAAACATTGGATTGGAATAGATAAAGGTTGTAATAGACCTGGGGTCTTAATTTTTTCAACTTTATTCTGTTGGAAAACCAAACATTTCACCACGAACTTTTGAATATCCGATTTAAGGCCATCCTAAAAAAATTCCTTCTTAACCTTGTGGTAAGTTGTTAGAAATCCTAAGTGCCCTCCTAAGGGAGACGTGTGCAATTACATAAGAATCTTTTGTTTGAGTTGGGAATTCTTACATAGGTATAAGCGATCTTTGTACCATAACGAATCATTTTTCTAACTAAATGTGTCAGATGTACTGGGATCTTGTTGTAACTTTTGAATGAGTTCCCACACTTCTTCGTCATTCTTCCATTCATCCCTTGCTTCATTTATCCAATCTGGTTGGATAATAGAAATGGCACACAACAATGCTTCCACATCCTCATCCTTTCTAGAGAGTGAATCTGCCACAACACTTTTCTTCCCTTTTTTGTAGATGATTTAAAACTCATAACCCAACATCTTTGTGACCTATTTTTGTTTCTCTTCAAAGGATAATCTTTGTTCTAAAAATTATTTAAGACTATCATGATCCATGTTTACCTTGAAGTGTCTTCCCATTAGGTAGGGTCTCCATTTCTTAAGTGCATGTAGTATTGCCAACATCTTCTTCTCATAAATAGCTTTGTGTAAATACTTTCCTTTGATTGGACAAATTTTGAAAGCAATGGGTATTTCATCTTGCATTAAATCAGCACTAATTCCATTTCCTAAAGTATCACATTCCACAATAAAGGTTTTTGTGAAGTCTGGCATAGCTAAGACCGGTGCTTGGCACATTGCCTCTTTAAGATGTTTGAAGGCCTTTGTTGCTTTTGGAGTCCATGAAAATGCATATTTCTTCTAATGTTGTTAGAGGTGTTGCTATTCTCCCATAATTCTTAACAAACTTGTGATAATACCCTATCAACCCGAGAAATCCTCACGGATGCTTTAAAGATGTGGGGATTTTCCATTCCTTAATGGCTTTAATTTTGATAGGGTCTACCTTAACACCTTCATGAGATACAATATGACCTAGATATTCCACCTCTTCTACTCCAAAGAAACATTTGGAGCTTTTTGCATATAATTGTTTCTCCTCCAATAGTTTGAGCACCATGTTAATATGTTGAACATGATCCTTCCAAGACTTGTTGTAGATTAGTATATCATCCAAAAATACTAGCACAAATTTTCTAAGGAAAGGTTTGAAACTGGAATTCATCAAACCATGAAATTTAGAAGGTGCATTAGTAAGGCCAAAATGCATGACCAAAAATTCATAACAACCCTCATGAGTTCTAAATGTTGTTTTGGGAATTTCCTCAGTATTCATTCTGATTTTATGATATCCTGAACAAAGATCCAACTTGGTGAAGTAAATTGATCTTGATCCAATAATTCATCAATGACAGGAATGGGAAATTTATCTTTAATAGTGAGCTTGTTGAGCTCCCTATAATCCAGACACATGCGCCATGATCCATCATTCTTGTGCACCAATACTACTAGAGCAGAGAAAGAACTTTGACTAGGTTGAATCATACCAACCTCTAGCATTTCTGCAACCATACATTCAATTTCACTCTTTTGGGAATAGGGATATTTGTACGGCCTGATGTTTGGAGGAACAATTATTGGAATCAAATGAATAGCATGATCATGATCACGAATAGGCGGGATGCCTTTGGGAGTCTCAAATACCTTGGAATGATTGCCCAAGACTTTTTGGAGATCTGGAGAAATAGATGATTTCAATGTGGGAACCTCTAGCGAACATAATTGTGCAATTACATCTTGTTGTTCCTTCTTTAGAAGCTTTTTCATATTGTTAGAGCTGATTATCTTTCCCAGTTTCCCTGCAATACCCCTTAATTGAACTTCCTTTCCTTCCGCACAAAATTTCACAAAAAGTTCTTGAAAATTAAAAGCTATTGTACCCAAGGATTGTAGGCATTGGACTCCTAGTACAACATTAGCACCACCCATTAGAATGGAAAGCATTGGCCTATTCAATACATATTCTCCCATGGATAGCTTGATATTATGGCACTTTCCAGAGAAATATATGGTTGCAACCATCACTCGACACTCTGCTGCTGGATATAGAAAGCAATTCAATTCCTTGGCTATCTTACAAGGAATAAAATTATGGGTACTTCCCGAATCAATCAACACTATTACCTTTTTATTCTTGATATATCCTTTTATCTTGATAGTTTGAGGAGTGGTAATTCTAGTGAATGCATTGCAAGATATGGTCGAATACATTTCTTCTTTATCTAGGATTTGTTCCTAGAGTATATCCTCTTCTTTTCACATTTATTGTTCCTTTTCTTCCTCCTCTTCACAATATATGTAGAATACTTTCTTCTCAACACACTTATGACCTTTAGTGTATTTGCTATCACAATTGTAAAAAAACCCTTTTTCTCTTTTTTCTTCCAATTGTTGTGGTGTCAACCTTGTAGATTGTGGAAGGCTAGGGGCAACAACACTTCCATATTTATAGTTGTCAGTGGTGGGCTTCCTGGTTGGCATAATTTTTCTTTCCTTTTTACTTGCTAACCTGAATGCCTTCTCTAATGAATCAGGTTCCCAAAGGCGAATCTCATTTTGGATATTATCCTTTAAAGTCCCTATGAACACATCAATCCTATGCTCCTCTAAAATATCTCTTACCCTTATGTTCAATTTTTGGAAGTCCTCAATGTGCTCCATCATTGAACCCTTTTGTTTGAAATTTATCCATTGGCTAAAAAAAGGTGTTGCTTTTTGTATCCTCATAATGTGCTATTATTTCTTCCGTAAAAATTGCCCAAGTGACAATTTGTTTACAAAAGCAAAGCCATCAATACCATACAAACTGATTTGGTTCCAAATATAAAGTTGCAATACGTACCTTTTGTGTGTTTTGCACATTATGGAGATCGAAACATTGCTCCATCTATAGATATCGATTTTCAAAACATAGTGGGCCTTTAATCCAACATTAGAGTCTATGAAATAATGATTAACATTTCTTTTGTTCTCATCATGAGTTTCCTTTACTACCCTTTCACCATTAGAAACCATTTATTTTAGCAACTTATTCAAATTTATCTTCAATTCTTCCATCTTAGTGTCCATGCATTTCATCTTAGCTTCCATGCCATCCATCTTGGCTTCAATTACCTTTTGTGAGAGTGAAATATGTTGCATTTGATCTTGTAATTTTGATATGTCATGTTGCATTTCTTCCTCTTCTTCACAAGTCATGCTAGAGCTTCCAGGTTTCTTAATAGGTGTTTCCATTTTCTTTCTTCGGGGCATCAATTAATGCTTATAATTCTTCACTATTCCCTTTGAATTCCTTCAGACTAATTTTTCAAACCAATCTTATGCAATTTTTTTAAAAAAACTACACACCTTTTTTTTCACTTTCTAAGAGATCGATATTGAATATGTTGTATCTCTGTAATTGCAAATATCAAATATCTAAAATCACATCCTGCAATAGCCCTTTGAGTCATCTTTCTAACCTTGCAAGTTTGATAAAGATTGGATTCTCCAAGGAAGAGTTGTACAAATCTCCCACGGTGACCTGATTATAGACTAGTTCAGTAGAGCGAAGTTGTATGAAGTGCCACATATCACTGTTTCGACTTTAGTACCTAAACTAGATACACTAAAAACTTCAGGCCATCCTCTTTTCGAAACGTCTTATGAAATTTCATTATGATGCTTAGAACAAAAATTATGATGATTTTCCCAGGTCACCTATTTGGAATGTAATTCGGGATTCTGCAAAAACCCTAAATTCCTCAGATCATATCTCTAAAAATATAGCGAGACAAGCTTTGAAATTTAGGCCTGAAGTTTAGAACAATTTCGGCTCAAATTGGTTTTTTTTTAGCTTCTAAAACATTGCAGAAAAAAAAAAAAAAGTTATAGCGAAAATGCCACGATGACCTGTTTGGAGCAGTGAAACCCTAGAATCCAAAGCTTTGATACAAAATGTTATGAAACCACCTCACAAAAAGATAGAAAAAATTATCAATGCCTTATAATTCAGCCTCTTCGAGGGGGAAACCTCCTTTACATTACACAAATGAACAATTCTTGGATGATACAAATGACTAAACCTCCCTTCTATATATAGGAGTCTAAGGGGTCATAATATAATCAAACCGCCATAACAGTAATAACATAAGGGCACAACAATAACAATAGTGGGTTTCTATAGGGCACACTAATAACAATATGGGGGCAATAGGGGCACAATAATAAAAATAAGGGATACAATGACAATAGTAATGGGGGAATCACTAGTATTATAGGGACGTAACATACAAACCAAATCCAACCTGGGGGGACATCCTTTGAGTCTAGGGAGACCCTGGCTGGCCACTCCAAACGAATTTATAGGGTGAAGTTCCAGATCTATGATGATTTCAAATGCACAGGCTACAAAGAACCTTAACCTTTACACCACAAAACCAAATATGGATTTGAACAATCCCTGATGGGATGAATTTGAACACGAATCAGATATTTCCCACTACTCCTCACTCTAGGAAAAGCCTAGTCTTTCTAGGATGAGACAAAAGATGATATCATTAATGGCTTTATTAGTAACTCACTTTCTATCACTTCTATTAAAAATTCAAAAGAGGAAGAGGAGGTAGAAGATGTAAACTTTGAACAAATGAGAAACACTCTATATACTGAAAACAATCCAGTTGAAATAGAACCAGGAAAGTATTTGAATATTAATCTCAACCTAACTACTAAGAAAAATAGACTTTTATTACAGCTGTTACAGAAATACAAAAAGTCATTTGCATGGGACTACACGGATATGAAATGGATTCATCCCAACCTATGCACTCACCACATTTATTTGAAAGATGGTTGCAAACCAGTTAAACAACCGCAACATCGCATGAACCTTGCATTAGAGGTAGTGAAAGAAGAATTACAAAAAATCCTAAATGCTAAATTTATCTATCTAATATCTAACAATCAGTGGGTGTCTCCATTTTTCATTTTCCCTAAGAAGAATGGCAAGTGGATAGTCTGTGTGGATTACGGAGAACTTAATAAATCCACTCAAAAGGACCATTTTCCTTTACCATTTATAGATTAGGTCCTTTACACCTTTTCTGGGAAAAAGCTTTTTTCATTTTTAGATGGGCTTAGTGGCTACAACTAGATACAGATTGCCCTAGAGGATCAGGATAAAACAACCTTTACTTTCCCTTGGGGAAATTTCGCATACAAAGTACTTCCCTTTGGATTCTATAATGCGCTAGCAAATTTTTAGAAGGAAATACTAGGATTTTTTTATGATTTGTTGAAAGACTGCCTTGAAATCTTCATGGATGACTTTACACCTTATGGTGATGTTTTTGAAATAGCATTAGCTAATTTAGAAAAAGAGTTGGAACATTGTATACAGGTTAATGTTGCTTTGAGCACTAAAAAATGTCACATGATGATGACTGAAGGGATCGCGTTGGGACACTACATTTCTACTTACGGGATCAAGGTATACCTTGCCAAAATAGAGGTAATTCTCGAAATTCCAACTCCCAAGATGAAAAAAGAGGTACGTAGTTACTTGGGACATGCAAGGTATTACATAAGGTTTATAGAGATTTTTTTCAAAAATTGTGTCGCCATTGTTCCCCTTACTTATGAAAGATGTGGAATTTTTGTTGACATGAAAGTGTGAGGAGGCCTTTTTGAAGTTTAAATGTTGTGTATCAGTAGCTCCAGTTTTACGTGGACCTAATTGGGAACTGTCGTTTCACATAGCTACAGATGCATCTAATATTGATACAGGTGTTGTTTTGGGCCAGCTAGAGGATAGGAAACCTTATGATATTTATTACATAAGCAATAATTTGACTACGGTTGAGCTCAACTACACAATGAACGAGAAGGAATTCCTAGCAGTAATACATGCAATCAATAAGTTTCAACATTATATTACCAAGTATCAAGTATTTGTACACACTAACCACTCTTCCATTTGTTTTTTAATGAATAAGCCAATCACCAATGGTAGAATTACACGTTGGTTACTGATGTTATAGGAATTTGATATCACAATTGTAGATAAATATGGAAAAGATAATGTAGTAGCTGATTTTCTTTCTAGGTTAACTATTGATGACAATTGCATTCCTACTGAGGATTCTTTCCCTGATGAGTATATCTTTTCTATTTCTACTCACTCACCATGGTATGCAGATATAGCCAATTATCTTGCCGCATGGAAGTTTCCACAATACTTGTCCTCCAAGGAAAAGAGGAAAATCATACAACAGAGTGCTACTTATTCCTAGATAAATGGGAATCTCTATCACATTGGACCAGATTTTCAGATCAGACATGTTAGGGAAGATGAGATCTTTGACATCCTTAAGGTTTGTTAGAAGGAACTTTGTGGAGGGCACTTCGAAGACAAGAAGACATGATACAAAGTCCTTTCGACAATATATTATTTTCCAACAATATTTTAGGATGCCAAGAAGTTCATGAAAGGGTGTGATAGCTGCTAGAGGATGGGCCAACCACTGCAATAAGATGAGATGTCATTACAACCCAAATAGTCTTAGAACCATTTGAGAAATGGGCCTTGGATTTTGTGGGACCAATTAATCCTTCATCTAGATAGAGGTCCTGCATCTTAGTCTGCACCGACTATGTCACAAAATGGGTTGAGGCAAAAGCACTAACCAGAGCCATCAAGAAAGTTGTTTTAGACTTCCTATTTGAAGACATCTTTGTCTATTTTGGAATACCCAGGGAGATAGTGACATATGGAGGCCCCCAATTTACATCTCATTTGATCCAAAAGTTAGTTGAAAATATAAAATCCATCATACAATCACTCACCTTATCACCCACAAGAAAATGGCCAAGTGGAAAGCATCAACAAAGTCATTGATGGGATTCTTACTAAGACTATGCCTAGTGACTGAAGGAATTGGGCTGAAAACTTCCAGAAGTGTGGTGGGCATATAGAACCACATGGAGGAATACTATGGGATTATCACCATACGAACTTGTGTATGGGAAAAATCTCTGATTCCCTGTCGAGTTCAAAATCAAGACATTGAGAACAACATTGTAGGTAACTCTGGATCTAGCTACAACACAAAAGTAAAGATTGAACCAAATCAATGAATTGGAGGAGAAATGGATGGCTACTATCCAATAAACAGATATTATCCAGCAATAGAGAGCTAAGTGGCATGATAGTTTTATCAAAAAGAATAAATTTTAGAAAGGAGATTGGGCTCTCTTATATGATTCGAGATTCAAGGACTTCAAGGGTAAGCTCGGCACCAGATGGCTAGTTCCATATGAGGTATATGCAGTCTTTGACAATGGGACTATGAATTTGGTTACCATTGACAGTGTGAGGACACCATTTCTTGCTAATGAGCATCGTCCTCGGTTATATCATAAACCTGCTTCAAGGGATTCATTGTTAACATTATCACGAATTCATACCTTCAGATTATGGGAGTAGGGGAAAACCCCCTGTGCTGCCAAAATTCTATTTTTTCAATAAGTGTAATAGCTGAAAACCAACCTCTATTGGCAGATGTTCAAATGAAATTAAAAAATAATAATAATAATAAGTAAATAGGAGGATTTGTTACAGAGTTCACAGTTGATACCTCAGTCAGCTACAACAAAGCAGAGTGATGCTTCTTCAAGGGACAGCGTGGTAAGTATCTGAGATCTTTGAAAACCTGGATTAAGATTTTCTTCCATGAAAAATGGGTTATGCAATTGCCTTGATGTTCGGATCTACGCCAAGTGGATGTATCTTTAGAAATTGAGATAAATCAAACCCTGAATATAGCATGTTGATTGGAGCACCCTCGAGTGACGACGAGGGAACAACATAAGCCTCACCGTAGAGTGTGGTCCAGCTGATAAGACAGGGTTTTCTGTGGATACATCATCCATCCACCCCACCTCCACCTTCTCCTCCACTGCATACACCTTCACCCACACCATTGTTGTTCAACATGTCGAACTTATTAAAGTTTTCGATTTTCAAGGGTATAGGGAGCGAAGATATAGATCATTTATGTCTCATCATGAATTTTGTGTGGATCGTGTGGCAGATCACTGACGATGACATAAATAATGTGCACTTAATTACTACTCTATAAGATCACGTGCTGAGATGATATATTAAGTATTGTACTGATCATCCTTTAGCAACGCTAGTAGATACTAAGGATGATTTAAACAAGGAGTTTACTAAAACTAAGTTTGACTCGCAGTCACTCATTGAATTTAAGGAAATCATGATGAGGGCTGGTGAGATGCCCTAGGAGTTAAATCAAATGCTAAAATGTGTGATCCGCAAAGCTAATATGCAACTTACAACTGGCCAACATTACGAGTGGTTTATAGCCTCACTTCTACCCCACCTGAGGATTGCTTTGTCACAATAAAAGATAGGAACTCAGGCAGAAGCCCTAGAAATCGTGATGAGATTGCACGAGATGCCTATTCAAGATGAAACTTTGGGAGTCCAAAAAATTCACTTACTGCTACAGAACCTCTGCTTGGAACTGCAAACCTTGAAAAAAGAAAAGGAGGCTAGGTAGAGGTGTGGGAGGAAGTCTGTTGCGTCAAGTGTTAGATCCAGGGGCATGATAAAGACCATTGCCCTATCTTCATGAATTATATTACAAGGGGGGACTAATGCCTTTGAGGTAGGAAGCTCCAACAAGACCAAGTGTGAGGCTCGCGCTATGGTGCACTATTTGTTAGGTGGTCAAAAACATGTAACGAATAATTTTCATTTGCTGCAAAAGTTCATGAAAATGCCACAACAATTATTCTGCGATTTCTACAAATCGGTGGACCATGATGAGTGCCACTATCGTAGCTACAAATTGATGATGGAAAGAATGCCTACTTATCAAATACAAGTAGAAACTCGGCCTCCGGATCAGGGTGCTAGGGGAACACGTGGAGGATATTAGGGACGAGGACGAGGCTAAGGACGAGGAGGACCTAGTGGAGATCGCGGTCAAGTTATTTGCTATAACTTTGGGACATCAGGGCACTATGCATGGGAGTGTCAGAATCATACATGCCCGTCATGTCAATATTGTACTCAGTTTGATCACACTATCGAAGAATGCCCTGTGCTAATAGCTACGATGTAGGGGAAGAAGGCGTAACCTCAACACCCTACTTAGAACTTACAAATTATGAGATTTGAGCCCCACAAGGAAGATTTGAATGTAAATATTGTGCTAAGAAGTGGAGTAACAACAAGGGATGATAAGGGGAAACAACCTGAAGAAGACGGATGGGTTTGCAAGGCCCCAAGAAAGGAAGCAGGTTTTGATCTGGTGTGCACGAAGGAAACATTTATGGAAGCCAAGAAAATATTCGTTGAGGCATCTACTTCAAGAAGTCAAAACAAAGTAGCAGAGACTACCACGCCTATGAAGGTTGATCCCTCTGTACTTACCACATTCCTGGAAACTTGAATGAAACTTCTACGTGATAGCAAGGTAGTGAAGGGCCTACAAGAATTGATAAACAATTGTGTTGGTAAAGAAAATGATCCTAATGGACACCGCTTAGTACAAAAAATCGGTAAATATAAGGCAAGAATAGGGTGTGAGATGAGGCTCTCCGCGCAGATAGGAGATTATGAAATGGACCAAGTTATTATGAAGCGAACGTGTTGCCTAAACAAACATGGGAAAATATGGGGAGGCTTGCACTACAGTGGTCTCCAATCCAACTCATAATGGCAAACCAATAGAAGATCATCCCCATGGGATGGTTACATTGAGTAACAGTAGATATCGAAGGTGCAAGTGCGTTGGCTAATTTTGAAGTAATAGAGATTGTTGATGACAACAACCCATACGTTGTGCTACTTGGCATTGACAGGGCCATTAATATGAATGGATACTGATGAGCATCAATATTGTAGCAAGAATGTTGCAACTCCTGGAGCTACTAGCTTTACTTTCTCAACTGGGGTTCATACAAACTTGGAGGTGACACTATTGTATACACAAGTAAAAGTGATGGTTCTGAATTTTTTCATTGTTCAGCTGCCAAGAGACCACTACGGTTTTCAAGCTAGGATTCTATCGATTCAGAAGAAGCTTGATTGTTGATGAAAGAAAGAGAAATCTACTCTAGGAGAAAGCTTGTCTACTGCAAATAAAGAAAATGACTAAAATCCTATGCTAAAAACACACCATTCTCTAACTAACTGCTGAGAAACTATGCTTTACAAGAATGCCAAGCCAACATCTATGAAATGCTACTATCTAAAGCATGGAAATTTAAGACATCAAACATCACTACTAAGCATGTAAAGCACTTAAATAAATATGTTTTATTCTTTTTATTCTTTTTCTAGAAAATCAAGTGTACCCTAATCTCTTTTGGTGATGTGGTAGGTGGTTTAGTGATGTTGGTGGATGGTTGGAGGTTTAGGAGATGTTTGGAAGGTTTGGGAGACCCTTGGGTGACTTGGTGTGGCTTCCTAGAAGTTTTCCCTCAATTCGGCCTCAAAATAGGCCACTACAGGAAAGCCTACAAGATGTAATAGAAACCTACAGGATACAACCGAGAGATAAATGATGAGTGCTGGAGGTTATGGAAGGCTTAGGGAAGGTGGTGGATGGGTGGAATGAAGTGATAAAATGCCTAGGATCACTCAGAACTCAATACCAAGGTTAGGATATGGTTGGATTCACTCAACATGCTTGGATGAATTTCTATGTAGAATGATGAGATTGGTAAAGATCTTGGTGAAATCAAGGAATGATTATGAATGGATAAAGTTGGAAGGTGGTTTCCTGCTATGAGATCCCTTTAGATTTCTGAAGCACATGCTTTGCATCAAACATTTATAATTGCCACAAAGTCATGTAAATAAGAAGAATTCTAGCAAGCTAGAAAAGCATAATTTAATGAACTAGTTGTCTACTTCATGCATGAGGAAAATTGTTGAATAAAATGGAATCATGTATAAGATCTACTGAAATAATGAAGATGGAAGAGATGGAAATTAAATCCTACACTTGCAGAAATGATCAAATGTTGGTTGAAGTACAGTAAACTCTAAGTCTTATGACGAAATGGAAATCTGACTCTTTTGGGGTTGCATAAGGGTCTTTTCCTCAAATCATGATCCCTGAGGGAAGAGGTGAGGCCAAGAAACCTACTGATAGCTTTTTGGTGCTCCTTTTATCTCTTCTAACCTACTATTGAAGTAAAGCACAAATGGAAGCAAATGAATAAACAACTAATCAAATCCATAGTACTTGCAATGAAATACTTTTAGAGACAATTTAACCATGAACCTATGAAACTAAGCTAAGCATACATATACAAGAAGAGGAGTTTTTGCTACTATGGTTGGGCCCTAACCCAAGAGCTTCAGTCCTCTAAGTTAACTCAGTGCTGGACCAAGAAAAAGCTCATTTTCATTATCAAAACAGAAAATTACATCAATGTCTTCCACAAGTCTTGAGCTCGAAAATAACTAGTGTTTTTACAACAAAAATTGGAATCCTAATGAGGCTCTAGGCCTCTCTAATTATACCACTGAAGTCTCCAACAACTTCCTTAAATCTAGGGAGGCTCGGCTCCCAAACTCAATATGAACTAACTCTTTGTCTATCACTTGCTCGGCTGCCTTTTGATCTTCATGACTTGGCTACTTGCACTCCGAGTTGGTGTGATTAATGGAGGAATATTCGAATGGGGGAGGAGTAAATGAGGAGGATTTAACTCCTACAATCTCTCTCCCTTGTCCCATTCAAGTTTCAAACTTTAGTCTTGCCAAAATTCCCTGATTTTCTCTTCCAAGCTTGCATTCAATGCATATTAGTCCACTACGCATAATATCTCACCTTAACTCATCCCATTAAACAAAATATAATCAAAACATGTAATAAGTTGTGAGAAGAGTTGATTTGACTAAGCTAGGAGGTGAATTAAGGCCCATATAATTACCCAATGATGAGGCTCATCATCACCCCCCACTAAAAGTGTTGCTCATCCTCTAAGAAACTCAATCAATATCCATGTCTTTCATAGCTCTAGTGGCCTCTGTGACATCCCATGCCTCTACTGTCGTTTCTTCTTCTTGTGCATAGAATCCTGTCTTCTTTTCTACCTCCTCCCACTGCCTTCTTTCTTTCTCTTCCTTCCTTCCTTCTAGCATCCTGAAGAGCAGTTGGGGATTGAGTCTCAGGCCAATCCAAATGACTTTGAGCCTCTGGATGGATTGCTTGTACATGGGTGTCTTGTTCAGTGCTTCTTTCATCCTTTGAGGGGAGTGGTACTCTCTGATCTTCAAATTGTATGGAAATGTATTCCATCTCCTTATGCAAGCTTACATGTTGTCATCCCCTAATAATTTGAACATGTCCTCAAAATGGGTAATTGCTTACTCTTGGGTAGCAAGATACTTGGGTGCAAGTCGAGGATCATTTGCAATTAAATTATGTGTACTGATGAGTGCCATTGGATTGGATTGCTCAGCTCTGATCATAAGAGGCTATGTTTGTTCTCTAGCCAACATCCTCTTCATTTCTGTAGCCCTTACTTCCTCATGGCTCATCCATGTTGCCAAAGCCATCAACTGTAAATCCCCTAGCTTTGCATTAGGGTCCCATATATTCATGTCTGTCAAGGCCATGTTATGCAAATAAAACTCAGACATATTGGTCCTATCTTCCAATGTGCTTTGATCACAAAGATCAATGAACTGTCTATAATCCTGGAATGGCATAGTGCCTCTTTGTGCTAGGGTCTTTATTTGGAACTGTAACAATTATTCCTTAAGGTATAGTGCATAGGACTTAATTGGCATCCTGCACTGGATTCATTCCAAAGAGAGATTGGCCATGGATGCCAATTGATTCTCTCTTTTTTGTAGTTTTCCTTTCAACCATGCATTTTCTACCTCCTACTGATTCTTCATTATGGCCTCTCTATGCCTCAAGATACTTAGTTCTCTGCCCATCTCTTTGAGCTTCTCCTCCATGTGACCAATGTCTTCCACTCCCTTGGACTTGGCAATCTGCATCCCTCTATGAGTTCTAGCTCTCTCTTTCTCAAGATCAAAGAATAATGGAATGGAAATTTTTTGTGGAATGACCTTGCCCCCCTCAATAAATATGTAGTAGGAGTCAAGGTTAGGTTGAGGACTAGGTTCCTCTAGCTTTGGGTCCTCCCTCTCTGTTTCTGGTTGCTTACTTCTTTCCTCGTCCGATTTTTGAGTTTCATGTAGGTTTGGCATAGTTTCCTGTAGGACTACCTTTGCTTCCTGTAGGTCCTGTTGTGTATCTTGTAGGATGCCTTTTCCTTTAGATGAGGTAGACCTAGTTACATGCCTTCTCACATAGGTGATAGGAGACATAGGGGAGGTTTGTGCTAAGGATTCTTCTTCTTGAGTTTTTATAGGAGGATCCCTCTTCTCCTAATGTTTAGGTGAGTCCTCAATAACAATGGGAACCTTGGTTGGAGTTTTGGGTTTTCCCGCCTTATCCTTGTGCTTTTCCTTGTTCTAAAGTATAAGGGTCTGCCTCTGTCCTCTTCCTTTTTGTTTGATAGGGGTGCTAAGGGCAGTGAGGGAAGTTGCTACCTCTCCCTCAGTGGGTTCTAAAGACACCCTAGGTGACTCCTCCTTGTCTTTTGCCTCCTATTTTCCATTGCCCTTTTCCTCTATGTTTTTCCCCTCTTCTTCTCCTTCTAGATCCTCATCTTGTTTATCAATTTCCTCCTTGACATCTTCCTCTGTTTATTCATCACCTTCCTTCTCTCTATCCTCTTCTTCCTCCTCATCTATCTCATCTTCATCCCTCTATTCTTCTTATCCATCTATTTCAGTTTCTTCCTCATCCTTTTCATTGATAGTAGGAATAATGTGATATGTGAGGACATTGACATCCTCCTCTGTCTGCATGTCTCTGAAAATTTCCCCTTTGATAGGAATTCTGAGGTTGTGGAGAGAATATTCTATGATGATTCTAATTAACCCATGGTGGGCTAACTATTGGTGGTTTCCCTCCTACACCTTTATGCTTGTATCTATCAATGATTGCAGAAGGAAGTATGGTATGTTGAGCCTGTGGTGAGGAGGTCTTTCTACTCCAAACCTCAATTCTTCAAGAAGCCTAAAGTGATATCCATAAACCACACACTACCTACCTTCACATGATATGTATTTAATAAGGTGGTAGCTTACCTCATTCCAGGGGTATCGTAGGCTTGTTCTCCTTACTCCATTCTTATGCTCAATGGGCTCTTCTCCCTCTAAAAAGAATTTCTTCTTGGTAGTCTGGCTATCTGCTTTGTCTTCCTTTCTCCAAGGCACTCCTAGGGGAAGTGTGGTAATTCTACTTATGAGTTCAGGGGTAAGTCTAATGGAGAGGCCTTTCACCACAATAATGGCATGGACTCTAGTCAGTGGAATGAGTGAGAGAGAAAACTCTTGGGCCACTCCATCATCATACCCCCTTAACTTCTCAAAATACCCCATCCAATTATGCCTCGTGAATATTTCTAACACAAGAGGGTGTTGGTGGATTCTCACCCTGTTAATGGGCTCCCTTCTATTAAACCCCCTTGTCATTTTGGCTAGTGAATTTTTAGGAGAAGAGATGGTTGTTACAAATTTTAATGCAAAAGTAAATGGGACTGAAATAATTGTGGAGTCGATTCCCTTACACAGGTTCCAAATTCACTCAAACTAAGAGATTTTTTTGAGAAATTCACTTGGAAATAGGGAAGTAAATATATAGCCTACCTCCTTGTGGTGTTTGTTGTATCCAACCGCTATGTATCCCCTCCTAAAGTTGCTCTCAGCCAATCCTGTAGATTGTCTGACTATATCCTATAGGATTTCTTATGTAATCCTGTAGAAAGTCCTGTGCAGGAGAAACATGGAATTTTTCTCTTTTGTAGGTTGCCTGGGTACGAGAGTGACTTTGCTAGAGTGAGCCTCGAGGAGATGAATGCATGAGTGCATGGGGATCAATGATTTCCTCTTATGGTCGAGTTGAGTGAGGTGGTGTGTTGGCAGCCGAGGTACATTTTCTATTTTTGGACTGTTGGTCCCCACTACGACCTCATCATTCCCCTCTCCTCGTAATCAAATCCCACTTTATGCATCTATAGACTTATAAATATTTTGTCCTTCTCCTCTCTTTTCTAACTTGACTGTTGCCACGTGTGGGAGGACCAACTGTTTTGTCTTCGTCAACTCAATGAAGGTGGCCAAGTTAACTCGCCACCTTTAGCTTATAAACCAACTCGCTCACAACCTTTACATTTTTTGACTACATAATGCAAATGAGAGAGTGAAGCAAGATACTTACATGTGGTGCTAGTACCTTGTTGTAGTTTTTTGAAGACATGACGTGCTTGATGTGTTGGTTGCATGTTATTTTTCCTTCATTTTGTATTGCCCTCTGATGATTCCCTTGATGTGCAGGTACCTGGTGTTTAAGATGATGATTCTGCTACTACTATGGAGCTTGTTCTGCCTTGGATTTTCATTATGGAATCTTGCTGCTACTCATGATTTTTATTCTGTGGGATAGTTTGCTATAGGATTTCCTATAGGATGTCTTGTAGCTTCTTCTACCTCAGAATTTTTAATCATTTCCTCTATTGGGTTTTTTAAGATGATGACATATTTAGATAGGAGGTCTACGAGTGTGAATAGTGAGGAATACACTTAGGTGTTTTTCCCTTCTACCCTTTGTTTCATTTTCCTCTATGTTTTCTCTTGAGGACTGTGAATTTTTTTTTTTTTTTAAGAACTGATTTTTTTAATGATGAATGTAGGCGTGATCAAGGTGGAGAGAGGTATGGTAATGAAGTTATGATGTAGGGATGTTATTTTTTGACATGGCAGGTCATTTTCTCGCCCTAGGGTCACTTCCTATAAGATTCCTAAGCCACTGTAATTCCTAAAGGATCATCCTGTAGATTTTCAGGGGATCCTGTAGGTTTACAGGGGATGCTATAGAAAACACAGTCCCCTTGTAAACTGAAGCAAATGAGTGAAAAAAATGAAATAAATGGTGGAGTGATGAAGGATAATGGGTGGAAAAATAAAAATGTGAGTGAAATAGGTCCCTTTTTTATTCTCTTTTGTTCTCTGATCGTCCTCGAGCTAACCTGCAAACATAAATTTTTCATGATTTTTTTTTTTGAAAACAACTAGTCTGCCTCTAAGATGTTTTCATTCTAGTTGTTTGCCCTAGGCGCCTCGAGAGAGGTTTTCACCTAGGGATCTTTTTATTTCCTTTTTTTTCTTTTTTTTTTCTTTTTTTTGACACCATTGGGCTGCCCCAAGAGGTTTTCGGTCCAATAGTGGGACTCAGGCGCCTCATGGAGGTTTTCACCTGAGTCTCCTTATTTTCTTTTTAGTGACTTTATGAGGCAGGAGCTGAAAATTTCTCCACCACCCTCACTGTTTTATTGATACCATCAATGAACTCTTACATTGACGATGGCCTCTTGTAAACTTTCAGTCTGTGCCCATTAACAAGTAAAGGAATGGCCTCTGCATCTATGGTTATGATCTACACTAAACCATTATCATGACATCTCTCTATAACATAGGGCCCTAACCATATTGTCCTGAAATTGTGCTTAAAGTATTTATATCTGGAGTCATACAACAAGGCCCAATCACCTTCTTGAAATTTTTTATCCTTGATATTCTTATTGTGCCAGATCTTTCTCTGAAGTTGAGTACCTCTGTGTGTAGGAGGTCCTGCATTCTGAATTCATATAAGCCATTCAATTGGAGCAATCTCTCTTTTTGTGCACTACTGAGATCTAGATCTAGTTGGGTTGCCATCCTCAATGTGTTATACTCAAACTCAATGGACAGCAGGGCCTTTTTCCCATAGACTAGCTCATAGGGTGTGAATCTAGTGGTGGTCTTCCAAGTGGTATTATAGGCCCAGGTGGCCTCAACTAGTCTATCTACCCAATATTTCATGTTGCTGCTAACCATTTTGGTCAAGATGCCCTCCAACGCTTTGTTGGTCACCTCTGCTTTCCCATTAGCTTATGGGTGATAGGGAGTGTAGGTCCTATGCTTGATCTTGTGTTGGCTAAGCAAGTCTTCAATCATGTTGGAGGTAAAACGGCTTCCTTGATCAGTGACCAGTTCTTTAAGGTGCCCAAATTTGTAAAATAAATTTTCCCTTAGGAACTCGGCCACTTTCTCTTCTGTTGCTTCCTTAATTTCCTTGGTTTTAGCCCATTTAGTCAGATAGTTAGTGCACACAATGATATACTACTTTTTCTTGGAAGGAGGGTCAATAGGTCCAATGAAGTCGATGCCCCACTTGTCTAATGGCTCAAAAATCACTTGAGGTTGTAGAGGCATTTCATCTCTTGGAGTAGGGTTTCCCATCCTTTGGCACTATTCACACTGACTAGTATATCTTTTCACATCCTGATGAAGAATGGGCCAATAATACCCATCTTGTAACACTTTAAATTTTGTCCTCTTTGGTGCGAAGTGACCTCCATAAGGCCCATCATGACAGTTCAGAAGGATGTTGAAGACTTCCTCCTCCCTGACACATATTCTCAGAATTTGATCTGGGCCAAGTTTGAAGAGGTTGCCCCCAATCCAGGTGAAGGGGGCGCTCTTCCTCACAATCTTGATTTTCTCTTTCGAGGACAGATTTGGTGGGGACTGTGCAGATACCAAATAGTTTTCTATGTCAGCAAACCATGGAAAGAGAAATGAAATGGTGAATAAGTTCTCATCTGGTAACTGATCATCAACCATTCCATCTTCACCTATAGGCAAAGTTAATATGGATAAAAAATCTACAACAAATTTTCCTTTCCAGGCTTATCAACAATAGTTAGATCAAACTGTTGTAATAAAAATAACCATCTAATAATCTAGGCATTCACATCACGTTTATTCACTAAATATTTAATTGTAGCATGGTCAGTGTGTACAAATTTTTGATATCCTGTAATATAATCCCTAAATTTGTTCAATGAATACATAACATCCAAGAGCTTCTTTTCGGTCACTATGTAGTTCAGTTCAGCCTTTGACAGATTCTTACTGATAAAGTAAATGGCATAAGGCAATCTCTCATCTATCTAGCCTAGGGATGCTCCTATGGCTTTGTGTGAGGCATCAGCATGAATATGAAAAGGAAGGGCCCAATTTGGGCCTCAGAGAATCGGTGTAGTGGTTAACTTGTCCTTCAGGGTATCTAGGACCTCTTAACAACTTTTTGACCATACAAACTCAGATTCTTTGGCCAATAACCCAAATAAAGGAGAAGCCAACTTGCTGGAGTCTTTAATAAACCTTCGGTAGTATCTAGATAACCCTAGAAAAATTCTAAAATCTCTCTGTTTTTGTGGAGGTGGGACCCTTTGGATGATAGCTATTTTGATTGGTTCCACTTGCAGTCCTTGTTAAGATATTAAATGACCTAGCACGGTCCCTACAGTCATCAAGAATTCACATTTCTCGGGACTAAGAGACAGGTTCATTTCGATGCATTTGTGTAGAACCTTACCTGATTTGGACAGAGCCTCCTCGAAATCACCTCCATAAGGTGTGGAATCATTCATAGATTTCTATTGCATCATGGACTAACTCGGCAAAGATACTCAGGACTACTCTCTGAAATGTAGCAGGAGAATTGCATAGGCCAAAAGGAAGGACCCTATAGGCAAAAGTACCCCAAGGGAAACTGAAGGTGATTTTTTCCTGGTCTTCTGGGCTAGTCTGGATTTGGTTGTACCCGCTGAATCCATCTAGGAAAGATAAAAACTTTTTCCCTACCAAGCCATCTAACACATGGTCCATGAAAGGTAGAGGGAAATGGTCCTTCTTTGTGGCTTTGTTTAACTCACTGTAATCGAAAAAATCCTCCTCTTACCATTTTTCTTTGGAAACCAACACCAAAGGAGAGACCCACTCACTATTTGAGATAAGGTAAGTGAATCCTGCATCTAGCAATTTTTGTAGTTCTTCTTTGACTATATCTTTAAGAGTTGTATTCATCCTCCTTTTGGGTTGTCAGACTGGCTTACAACCTTCCTTGATTTAAATATGGTGAGTACACACCGAGGGGTGCACTCCCTTCATTTCTCGGTAACTCCAAGCAAAGGCATTGAGGTGTTCCTTTACCATGTTGCACAACTTTTCTTCTTCGAGAACAGAAAGAGATGGATTAATTTTCAAAGTTCTCTCGGGACCGAATTCTATGGTTTTGACACGGATAGGGTTGGAATCGGCTAAGCATAGATCCATTTTATTGTTGTTTTGGGTTTCCTTTACTACTTCCTCCAAGGACAATGTACTTCAATCAAATCATCTTCATCTTGTTGTCCCCCTCCCATGGTTTTTTCTAAAGTATAGAGTTGGGCGGAAAAACCTTCATCTTCCTCCTCCTCTTCCAGCGACAAAGGTAATTCATGTTCTATAGATGGCTGAGCAAGAAGGTATAGGACTAACTTCTTGGACATATACCCATTCTTGATGGTCATATTTCCAGCTCTGCAGCTAATGTAAGCATTAACAGTGGCTAACTAGGGCCTCCCAATAATGAGAGGGTAAATAGTAAGCTTAGCCTTAGGCTAGAGAACTAGGAAATCTGTAGGGTATTCCAAAGAATTTATGGATACCATCACATCCTCCACAATCCCCTCAGGGGTCACTATGGAGCGGTCTGCAAGTTGTAGAACTGTTGTGGTCTTCTTCAATGAACCTTGGAGGTTGAGCATGAGCATGGTGTCCTTGGTCATCACATTAATGGAAACCCCAAGATCAATCAAAGTGTGTGGGACAATGCTGCCATTGATGTACACATTTACTAGTGGGCTTCCAGGGTCCAAATACTTTGGACAGATTACCTGCCCCAGAATTAAGTCGAACAGTTCTCCAATGACATTAATGGTAGGGTCATCTCTTTTTTGCCTCCCTGGATGCTTGAAGTACTTCTCCTTAATCAACTTTTTGTAAATAGGTACATCCTTAATAGCTTGGAGAAGTGGAATTTTGACACATAGGTTTTTTAATCCTCTCAGAAGTTCAGTCTCTTCTAGGGTAGGCTAGAAAGGTTGGGTTAATCTCTTAGGAAAGGGTGGTGGATTTACTTTAAGCACGCTTTCCTCTCTTTCTTCCTCAACCTCCCTGGGTGGAGGTAGAGGTTGGTTGTCTGGGAGTACTCTCCCAGATCTCAAGTTGATTTCCTAAACCTCCACAACATAAGATGGATGTGATGTCTCTCCATTGTATACTTGTTGTGGCTGTCTATTGTTCGGGTTCAGATTTGGCTAGGCAATCATCTGGGTTGTTTAGGTGGAGTAGAGTGTAAAATATGTGGCTGGGTAGGTGGTGAAGGCCATAAAGCTGGAACATTATTGTATTGGGGCCTTCACCCCTGGGGCGGTGCATTCCACTAAGGTTGTGGAGAAGCATATGGCTGAAATGACTGGTTGGCTGGCTAGGATGGTATTAAGGTGAAAAGGACCAGGGAGGAGGTGTAGACTAGGAAGGATGAGCAGAGGATCCCCAAGAAGGTATGGATGTGGTCTGGTTGGGGTTGTAATATGCATGGGATGACCCTAGCATGCCATGCCAGTATGCCCTAGGCCCATGAGGTCTCCTTTGGTTTATGTGGCAAAGCTACTCAATGACCCCTTCAGCTCCTTGATATACAACTTTGAGTCCAGGTAAAGAAAGGCACTTGTCTATGGATTGGTTTTGTTCACAAATTGAGAATATTTCAATAGAATTCAATGGAAATTCATTCCTAGGGTGCCTCATGGTGCATCTAGGACAAAAAATGGCCAAGACTCTCTATGCTTCCTCCTTCTTTCTCTTAATGTGCATAGTGTCCATCTGTAGGGAAAGGGTTTGCAACATCTCACTTTTGAAATCCTCCAGTATATTTCCAATTTCACCCTTGATGGATGACTTGGAAGAGGATGGATTGACCATAGGTTGACTACCCCTGCCCTTTTTCCTGGTTGCCCTAGAATGGTTTCTAAAGACATTCTTGATATCCTCATAGGGTAACTAGTAGATATCCCCTCCTACTAACAAGTGTAGGGTATCCAGAAGGTCTTCCCTTACTCCTCTAAGCAGGACCAGCTTCAGTGACTCAGGGTCAAGTGTGCACCTGACCCTTTTGTAGCTAAGTTGGAATCTTTCTTCATAATCCTCTAGGGATTCATCATTGACTAAGGTCCTCCTAAAAATTTCATCTTTAGTGCCTATAGACTTATAGTAGTCCCGATACTTTTTGTTGAAGGCTTGCTTCATCTGAGCCCAGGTTGCAATGTTATCTCAAGGTAAAAACATGAACCAACACAAATCTACATCCTTGAGAGTGGATGGAAATAGTTTCAACTTCTGCTCATCATTTGTACAGTCATAGATTTGGAATATGACAACAAACTCAAATAAGAAAGTGTTTGGGTCTTTTGTGGTCAGGCCCTGGAAATGAGGAAGGGCAGAAGGGCTTATATTTTCATCTTAGTATCCTCATTGGTTTCCCTGATGGGGAAGGAACCCTCAACTCTTTCTCTATTTCCCTTGTCATTTATGTTTTCATCCATAGGTTCAGTAGGAATGGGTTCTCCTTCTTCTTCTTCTCCTGTAGGTTCTTCAAATATGTCTAGTTGTTCACCTAAGGGTTCCTCCAGTTCACATCCACCGAAGAAGAGGGAATGTTGGTTGTTAGAAGCAGTGGGGGTATTTAGCAAAAATTTCCCTAAGTTATCCCTATTCCTATGAGGCATGAAAATAAATGTTTTTGTTTGGTTTTTTGTTTTTTTCAAACTTTGAAAGTGATTGCAAAATTGAATTGCAGATTGAATGAAAACTACTGATTGAATGAAAAATTAACTACTTGATTGGAATATTACTTGTAGACTTGAAAGGAAATCAAAGAATGCATAATGAAAAAGGAAGCAAACTAAATTACTTTTGCATAAACGAAGCTAAGAGTAGAATATTAGAACAAGAAATAGAAGAAAGGAAGCAGTAATCGCATAGTACTCAGACACCTCCCTATAACGGCGCCAAAAAGTGATGAGCACCAATATTGTAGAAAGAATGATGCAACTCCTCGAGCTACCAGCTTTACTTTATCAACCCATGGTTCATACAAACTTGGAGGCGACAGTGTTGTATACACAAGTAAAATTGATGGTTCTGAATTTTGTCACTGTTCAGCTGGCGAGTGAACACTAGGGTTTTCAAGCTAGGTTTCTATGGATTTAGAAGATGCTTGATTGCTAATGAAAGAAATAGAAATCTACTCTAGGAGAAATCTTTTCTACTGCAAATAAGGAAAATGACTGAAATTCTATGCTAAAAACACACCATTCTCTAACTAACTACTGAGAAACTATGCTTTACAAGAATTCCAAGCCAACATGTATGAAATGCTACTATCTAAAGCATGGAAATTCAAGACTTCAAACATCACTGCTGTGCATGTAAAGGACTGAAATAAATCTGTTTTTTTCTTTTTATTCTTTTTCTAGAAAATCGAGTGTACCCTAATCTCTTTTCGTGATGTGGAAGGTGGTTTAGTGATGCTGGTGGATGGTTGGGAGGTTTAGGAGATGGTTGGAAGTTTTGGGAGACCCTTGGATGACCTGGTGTGGCTTCCTAGAAGTTTTCCCTCAATTCAACCTCAAAACAAGCCACTACAAGAAAACCTACAGGATGTACTAGAAACCTACAAGATTCCTTGTATTCCTACAGGATACAGCCAAGAGCAAAACAATGGGTGTCGAAGGTGATGGAAGGCTTAGGGAAGGTGGTGGATGGGCGGAATGGAGAGAAAATTCCTATGATCACTCAGAACTCAATACCAAGGTTAGGATATGGTTGGATTCACTCTTGGTATAATCATCGTACATAAAGACAAGAATATGGGAAAAGGTGTAAACAACTTTATTAAGTAGAAGGAAGAGTTAGAACCATGAAGTCTGGTCCAATGTCACTCCTCCAGCTTGGGTTTCGACCAACATCACATCAAAATCACAACACTTTGGTAGCATAACAATACTTGCTTACAATCTCAAACCTCACACCAATAGTATCTCCTTACAAATTCTCAAAGTCCAGCCTCTGATCACTTAGATGAATGCTCAATTTATAGGAAAATGGTGGTGGTTTGGTCATAAATAAGGGTATTGAATGGCCTTCCAAACTTAGAGTTAGTTTCCATGGAGGAAGGGATGAGAGGATAGGAGGTTACTTAACTCATTCCCTATCAAATTTCGAGCTCATAGGAGATGATAAGTGTGGGAATCTCCTAGAAGGCTCCAGAAGATAAGAATATTCCTAGAACCCTATGATGATTTTGCTCAATCTCACCTAGCGCGGGTCAAAGTGGGCATAAGTGCTCTGAAATGCACCCTGTCATGGCCTACCTGCACTGAAGTGCACTTACCCCTGACCAAGGTTGCATTGGTCCCTCAAGGAGTCATTTATGGAGGGCTTTAGGCCAGGAAACTTTCAGGGAAGGAGGCATTCAAAGTGATGACTTGTTTAGGGCATGTAGCAATTGGATTAGGGTTTGATGAGCCCTAATAGTACTGATCTAAATGTTGGTTGTGATGTGCCCAAATGGATCTATAACAGCTTCCTCGTAAAGCATGAAGTCGAAAATGATAATGTCGAGTGATATGCTTTATGATGTGATGAAGAGGTTCCGAAGCAGATGGTGACCTGCATCAATTACAATACATAATATCATGATATTTTGGATTTTTCATGAATTTCTAAGGGAAGGCATACCCATGCTTAGCATATAAAATTTCATTACAAGTACATAGTTAGTTATCTATAGATATAGACCCATGATGGCATGACCATCAATGTAAAGCCATTGTACAGGTGATTTGGTACTTTCCTGAAATCGTAGCCTGGATGGATGAAACTAGATCCGGCGTATTCTATCTCGTTCAATCGTTCGCTCAAGTATGAGTCTAACCATGTGAATATGTGATCTGAAGATGAACATGGGAAGATACCATCTGATTACTAGCCAATGATGTAAGCCATTAACTGACACGAGAGAGGTCACCGAATGATAATGAGTCTCAAGGTACTGCAGTACATTCTGCATGGTGTGAATGGATGTTTTGATGTCGAACACCATACAAAGTCTTTTGGTTGAAGGCCAGTGATTTCAATCTATTGTTGGAAGGGAGAAACTTACCATTGATGTATGTAAGCTCCAAGGCACTGAAAGGGTGTTTCTAAGTCAACTTCTTGGATAATGTGTTGATGTCGACAAGAAGCGACTCATCACAGGAGGGCCTTGATGTATCCCACATCAACGACATGAAATGAGTGTAACAATTTTTGGAGATGGAATGTGACTGACGACACAAGGTTTAGGAATGGTGGTCATGAAAATGAAGGTTTATGAGTATTGCAAAGGATGAATTTAACTAAGTGACTTCTCTTGAACATGCCGGTGATACTGAATGGATTGGCAGCATTGACCCAAAACCAAAGTAATGGATGGTATGATAGACCAAGGTATGATGACCATCAAGTAGATAACCCAACTCAAATAGTCACAGTGATGAAGTGAAAGTGTTATGCTCAAGAGCAACCTGCTACCATAAAGTGGTTTACTCATTTTCCCATTTTCCCATTTTCCCCAATCATTGCTGACTAGTACCTCTTTATTTTTTATCAAGATTAAGGAGGATAACATATTCTTGTTGTATAATTCCACCCTTCCGGTGAATTCATCGGTATGTGATGTTTTAACGAGTCTAGCGAAGGTGAAACTCGACTTGTCATGATGGACACATTTATCACTATTTGATGTTTTAACGAGTTTAATGACATTGATAACTCGGTCGTTTTCATGTTTACAGAGTTTGAAAAGGGACAAAAAGAAAACTACACAAGTTCTTTTTTGTAGTTTTGTATCTCAAGTCTGAAAAAGCATAAAATAATATGAGAGAGAACCTATTGACCATGTTCAATCAACGTATTCCTTTTTCATAAATAATATATCTAAATCTAGAAAAGGGTTAAACTTATACTAAGTAGATGTCATTTCCAATCCGTTAACGAGCTAAAAAGGACAAGTGCTCAGCAATCTTTTCATATTTAGAGAGTCTAAAATGAGCTTAAAGAGGACTCCAAGGGGTTTCCTTTTTCGATGTCTAACAGAGCTCGAAAAAGAGATAAAAGTATGATATGTGGTCAAAGTAAAATTCACGATCGTGCACATCAAATTCTGTAATTCAACTGTAAATCTATTCAAAGCAACACCAAATGGATCAAACATACCTCTTTTATTGGTAAAAATAGGTAAATACTAAATTTTACTGATTTAATGATCATGAAATAAACATAAAACAAGAATTTACCATGTCATTTTCACCATTTGATATTTACCATTCAGTTTGTGCTTTGGACCAGTCTTTTACCTCGATTTCAGCAACTAATTGTGAGAGATTCTATGGATCATTACTCGTGCCATCTGGAACAGGTATGAGATCTACCCCTCCTCTTTCTTTTCATGTCATTATTTTATAGTTTCATAAAAATGTTTAGGGTTTTTAGGGCCCATGGGGTTAGAATATTTCGCCCTGGGATCAGCGCAGCCTTCCATTTCAAAAATTGCACCGCATAGCACCCAGACAGAAGGGTAGCTTCTTTGCAACACACTGTCTCCTTTCTTGGGCTGTGTTGGGCGAGTTTCACAAATTTGTTTCACCTGTTTGGTCCAAAATTTCTCCAATTTTTTGCATGAAATGGATCCTAACTAATCTTATGGTTTGATTTCAGGCTTTGATTGAATCAAAATGTCTATTACTTGGTGAGAGAGAGAGAATGAAGAACAAGACTTGGTTGCCCTAAATGATCCGAGTACTGTTGAGGCCCTCAGAAATTGTGGGTTACTCAAATAATTTAGGTTGTCCGGGATGAGGCAATAATCAGAACTATTCCAGTTCCTAGTTCATGCATGGGATCCAATGGATCAGGATTTTCACATAAGGGACAAAGTGGTCCCTATTATGATTGATGATTTTTAATTTCTTATAGGGTTGTCAAGACGTGGTGCCCCCATTCCTCTTTCAGGTTCTTCCCATGGGGGTCAATCCATGAGGGACTATGTTCGACAATTTTGTTAGCCATGTGCACAACCTAGCAAAGACAGAAAGATAATCATCAAAGATATTCATGATTTGCCTTTGAGAACAATCTTATTCACTATCACAAAGTTGGCAAGCAGTGTGACACTTCATCTGGCGAACAAATCATACATGCAGTGTGCACTTGAGTGTCTTGAGCCAACTTTATTCAACTGGTGTGAGGTCATATTTTCTTCACTGAAAGAGAAGCTAACAAAGGTAAAGAGTGGCAAGACAAATAATTTTAGCTATGGATCGATCTTAATCACTTTTACCTTAGAGAGAATTCCATTGATGCAACCTTAGCATGTAACACTTGGTGTAACTAGTCCTAGAGATCCATGGATGCAGAGGTGGGTCCAATTGATGGCTAGACATGTTGGTCAGTGATTAATCACATTTTCCACTGCATTCTTCAGTTTGCTTGATCGACAACACATTGTCATCGAGGAGCATCCATATGGAGGGATGGATTTTCGTGGAGATCCATAGTTGAATTTACCAGTGGGCGCTCAATGGGGTGCTATAGGTAAATTTTTTTTTACCAAATGTTTTTTATTTTTAAGTTTCTACATGTTTTGTGTTTTTTATGTTTCCAAGGCTAAACTGAAATCATTCTCATGCATACAGATGTTTGTACTATTCGACCTATGGAACACCAACAGGAGGTAGGTGGACTAGTTGCGGAGAAATGTTGGAAGGGAAGTTCTCCAGGATTTGGATTTGATTGAGACACTGGCAGAGTTGCAGAATCATGTAGAGGGGTTAACCCTCAGTATTCTTGATATCCGGATCAGTGAGTTACCTATGAGGCTGGAACGCCGTACTATTGGTGTTCTTGGTCTTGGATGCAGCTACTGCGCATGATATCTCAGGTTGTGACCTGTTATCATGAGCATCACTAGGTCTACTTAGGATGATTTTTGTATGCATTTTTAGTTTTTCGGTCAGATGACCAAACATGTCTTGGACACAAATTTTGTAAAAAAAATTTAAAACATCTATCTATTTTTTTACTTTCAGAGTTTTATATATGGTTATGTGCAATCCTATTCAACTAATGATGTGAACTAAAAATTTACTTTTACATGTGTCACAAATGTTTGTTTAACACATAGTTGGCTAATGAATCAGTTAATCTATTAAACTTTCTAGAAATATATTGATATTGAATGTACTCAAAATGTCTTTCCAAAATACAAACTCTAAGGAACGTACGAAGAATTGTTGGGTTTCAGATGGTATAAACGTTTGTTAGTTGCAGTACGATGAGTTGTGAGTCTAACCTAATGATGATTCGACGAATTCCAAGTGAAATGGCATCAGAGAGAAGTTCAATCAATGCATTATACTCAGCGATATTGTTCGTAGAATGACCGATACAAATCCCTTGAAAACTCACTAACTCGCCACTTGGAGGGAAAATGACCCATGCTGCAGAAGATAGGTTCTGCATACTATGACTAGCACCTTCGGCATAACCAACAAATGGTTCCAAATATTCCAACACCTGCAATGAATGCAAAGTAGATTACTTAACCACATAAAAATTATAAAAGACACACTGACACACACACATATGCAATTAAATCATATATACAGTGATTTTGCTACACTCAATTAAGCATAGTAATGTTTGAGGTACAACCCGTTTCGAGGCTGTGCCAAGGGAATTCCATCATAATCCACCAACTCATAGGCACCTTTTTCCAAAACGCACTTGACAATGTAAGGGCCCATCCATAATTGTTCAAATTTTCCTACTCCTTGTTTATCAGCTTCCTGGTCATAAAGCAAGACCAAGTCTCCTTCTGAGAAAATGCGAGGCTTGACATTTCTATCGTATTGCACCATGATTTGTTTCTTATGTGCTTCGTTAGCCAATGCAGTTTCACGACTGGTTTCATCCAAATGGATGATTTCTAAGAAATGTGCTTCTTCATCAGAAGTGTTGGGTAACATATCAATTGCGAGTTTAAGAGATGAAATTTCACATTGTATCGGCAAGATTGCCTCTAGACCATACACCAATTGAAAGGGTGTGAATCCAGTTGCATTCCTTACCGAGGTTCGATATGCCCACAAAGAAAATTATAGGATTAAATATCAGTTTCATTTGTGAACCCCTATCATTCTTTAAAGCATTCGTTTAGGAATTTTTTGATAGCCTCAACTTTTCCATTAGCTTGCACATATTAAGGAGTAGAACTATCATGTGAAAGTCCTAACTTCGCAGTTAACTCAGTCATCATGTGATTGTGAAAGTGCAACCCATGATCTGTAACTATAGCCTATGGTACACCAAACCAAGCAACCACGTTGTTGAAAAAGAAAAGTGCAGCCATCTCGCCATTGTTGTTTAATGTAGGAATCACCTCAGCCCATTTTGTGAAATAGTCAACAACGACTATAATGTACACATGCCCCCTGGCTAAGTGACGGTTACATGTCACGAAGTCATTGCCCCATTTGGCGAATGGTCCAACAATGATGAAAAGATGTTGTGGTGCAGGTGGTAATCTAGCTTTACGTCATAGATCTTGCATGCATGACAGCTTCTGACTGCAATAATGCAATCTTTGAATATGGTAGGCCAGAAGTAACCAGCACAGAGAATTCTCTATGCGGTACCATAACCAGATAAGTGTCCACCACAAGCACCTGAATGGAAATCATTCAAAACTTTCTCGGCTTCCTCATGAGTGAGGCACCTCTATAAAATCATATCGATACCGCGATGGTAAAGAGTGTCGCCAATGATCAAATAATCTTTGGCTTGGTATCAAATACATTGTTGTTGCAAGCAAGATTTATCGGGCCGAAAAGTTTTGGTCTAAAGATACAATAGTATATCTCCATACCACGAGTCAGATGACGAAATCGGGAACAGAGACTCATCCAAAATTGATTTTTCTGATGTTGAATCAATGGTATTCGAGGGAAGGTCGCAAAGAATCTCGGTGAAAACAAGATATTTCTTTGATTTGGATTTGATGAATTCCAAATAAAATTCCTACAAAATGACTATCCATTTTGAGTATTTCCCCCCAACAATTGACATGACAAAATATATGTCATAGGTTTGCAATCTGAAATGACAGTGGTCTTTCAGAGCAGGATATAGTGGCGAAATATCTATACATCTTGAACCATAGCCAGAGCTAGCTTTTTAATGTAAGCGTACTTAACTTCTGTATCATTGAGGTTGTGACTCAAATAATATATCAAATTTTCAATCCCATCTTCTTCTTGGAGTAAAACCATTCCAATGGTTGTATCTGCAGCAGCGAGATACAGGAAGCAGTCATTTTGATAGTTCGAGGAATACATTAATGACGCTTTAATCAAGGTATCTTTAAGAGCATCAAAGGAAGCTTGCGCAACCTAATCCCAATGGAAGGGTATCCCCTTTTTCAAAAGATGAGTAAATACTTTAGCCATTTCAGCATAATTGGGAATGAATCTCCTTAGAAGGTTAGCCTTCCCTTGGAGTCTCTGTAACTGTAATAGATTGGAAGGTGCAGGAAAGTCAAGAATTGCCTGAACCTTAAGTGTGTCAAGTTAAATTACTTCCTTAGACACTACGAAACCAAGAAAACGACCAGAACCAACACCAAACACACATTTGTGTGGATTGAGTCGTATTTTGTAGTGTCATCACCGTAAAAATATAGCTTTCAAATGTTGTGGGTGATCATTACACTTTCGTGAATGAGCAAGTAAATCATTCCCTGTGTTCTTCAAACCAAAAGGGAGTTTCCTGTAAGCGAATGTGCCCCATGGACAAATGAAATAAATTTTAGATTAGTCCTCTAGGTGGATATTGATCTGATTATGGCTAGAAAAACCATCCATGAATGGAAATATTTCACATCCAGCACATTCATCAATAATCTAGTCGATAAAGGGAGTGGGATAATTTTCTTTTGGACAAGCCTAATTAACATCCTTATAATCGACACACACTCGTATTGTTCCTTGTTTCTTCATGATAGGAACAATATTAGAAACCTAATCAATAAGAGGAACAAGGTATATGAAACTAGCATGCAAAAAATTTTCAACTTTTGTTTTAATGGCAGCAGCCTTCTTTGGATGAAGAGGACGAAGGTGTTGTTGTACTGGTTTGACATCGGGATATATTTTGATTTCATGTTCAACTATACTAGAGTCAATTCATGGCATCTCCTCATATGACCATGCAAATATATCTCGGAATTCATGAAAGAGAGGACGGTAAATATCAAGTTCTGATGGAGAACAAGATTTTCCAACATGAATGTTTTCTATAGCCTTAGGTTTGGTTGAAACATTGGTAGAAATAGTTTCTTCGATATTTGACAAGTTTCTCTCGGAACCTATTGTATCTATGAAAACAAAATTCGAAAGGAAATCAACAACTAAAGGGTGATTAAGTTCATTTGAAAAATCTTCTATGTAATCTAGAAGATGGGAAAGATGATGATAATCTTCCCATGGTTCTACTTATGTCATCATTGATTCAATGATTGCTTCATCAGTATAAAATATACGTAAAAAAGGATAAGAAGAAGTATGATATTCTAATGAAAAAATTGCCCATACAATTGGTGAAGATGGATTTGGGTTAGCCGCACAAGCCAGAAAGATTGATTGCTATGCAAACTCTATGGGGCTTAGCAGCATGATTTCATTGCTACTATCAACTTCATAACTATTGGTAATCTTCCTTAAATCAGATGAAGTGGAAGATATCATGTTGCAAGTCACAACTTTTGCCACTTCTGCCATTTTCGATGGTGGCGATAGTGAAAAAGTACCCATTAGGGAAGAATCCTTAAAGAGACCTACACCAATGTTTTGAAGAGATAGCGGGGGCCTGTGAACTAACGGAATGCTTCCAGTAGCCTGTGAACTGGAGGCGAAGAAGGCGAGTTGGTTGATAACTATGATTCCGCCCTTATGAGGGAATGCAATCGTACAAAAGTATGATGAAGCCACAGTAGCCTAAGCATAAACCCACGATCTTCCTAGCAAAATTTTGTAGTCAAGGGGTCCGTAAACAACCTCAACTTCAATAGTTATTGTTTTCCCCCTAGTTCGATTTACATATTACTAAGATTCCACAAGGCGTATATGTGCGACCGTCAAAATATTTTAACATTGTTGAATGTGACAAAGGCGGTGAACCAAGTGTTTTCCAACGATTCATAAACATAATACAAGTAGATTCTCCCTCATCAATAATGGTTTGTTGAATAAGTTTATTCAAGGAATTTACTTGAATCAAGAATTCTAATTGTGCTAGTAACTATGGAATATAACCCGCATGGTTGAAAACCAGAAGATTGGCATCAATTGGATTGATTCCACCAATTGCTAACAACAAAGCCTACTTTTGGGAGGGACAATTTTGAAGCACATCGAACAGCGACATAGCAGAAGGTGACTAAGCCAAATCTTCTACTATGTTAAAGTTATGAGATGCTTGAGCTCAAGGGTTAAATGTTGATTTAAGTACAACTCCCTTAGGCGGTTTATTGTTAAATTTGGTGCAATAGGTGGTGGAATAGGATCAGTCAAAGTCACAGGTGAACGATTAGGTTGATCAGTGGCCCGGTTATTCAATGATGATGGTTGATTTCCATAATATTTACTTCGTTTTGACACCAAAACATCAATTTTTGGCTTAGATGCGGATAGCATAAGCACTTGGGATGTGAAATCATAGTTTGTAGCAACCATATGTGTCTTTGGGTTCAAAAAAGGATCAGTCAACACTACAGATCTTCTAGAAGTCTTAAGAAGCTTTGAGACTTTGGAGCGGTGAGGACAATCTTGCGTAAAGTGCTCATCGTTACAGATTAAACATGGGTAACAAGGTTCCCTAGCTAAAGGAGAGGAATTAGATGATTTCTCTTGAGGGGAATTATTTTGTTTATTCTTGTTTTTCCCCTTTTTCTTACTTCCTGGTTTCTTTTCATTCTTTCTCTTGTCATATGACACGACATTGATTTCGGAAGCAAGAGTGTTATCAAATGCATTTTAAGTTTCGTTGCAAATGGAAAGTGTTTGACCAGATGGTCTATCTATCATTTGTGTGCTTGTAGAACCAATCACACCGTCATCGGCATGAGAGTCCTTACTCGATGGTGGTGGAGGAACAATGAAAGCTGGTTGGGGTGGATTCGGGATCTTGTCATAGAGTGTGCCAGACTGTGTATAAATCAAGTCCAAATATCCAGCACGAGAAATTGCTTGCTCTTTAGTGACAACTCCACCTTTCGCCACATCCTCAGTGATAGATGGCAACAAGGATTTTATAAACCACTCAGATAAAAACTAATTAGGAGCATAAGTTTTAAGGATTTGAAGACGACGAGACCACTCATGAATATGATCAGAGATATGAGTAATAGTAGTCTGTTTAAAGTTGGTTAATAGTTCAGTTCCAATTTCATATCGTATGGGTAACTGGAAGTGGGTTAAAAATGTGGTAGCTAAGGTTGTAAAGTTATCAAAAGAAGCTCATGGTAACTCAATGTATCACTTCGCAGCCGGACCAGTAAGCGTCCTCTGGAAAAGATGTAGTCTAACTGAATCATCATTCAAGGAGTTTGATGAACACCATAAATGAAAATTCATGACATGGTTGGACAGATCTTCTCCATGGTTTCCATTGAATTTTGGAATATCGGAAGCTAATTTATGAGGAATCACCGGCCACCAAGGTGCATAAGGAATTAGATCATTGGTGAGCCAATTTAGATATGGTAATTAAAGTGTTGCAATGAAAGGCAACTGTCTATTAAGGTTAGGTTGAGCATATCCAGGGTAAGATGGGATTTCCTAGGCAATAGGCCATTGCATACCAGAATAAGGCATCTACTACTAGTAACCTTGATAAGGGTACATTTGTTGAGCAAATCCGGTGTAAGGTTGTTGTTGAGCACCAGGATACATTTCTTGTTGTCCAAACCCAGCATAGGATTGTTGACCAAGACTTGGGTAAACTTATTGTTGACCAAACCTAGCATAGGCTTGTTGACCAAGTCTAGGATGAGGTTGGTATTGTTGATGTTGATATTGGGGCTGTCAAGGCTATTAAAGCAACTGTTGTTGTTGTTGATATAATGGTTGTTGATTTAACAGTTGTTTCCCACCAATGTAAGCTTGACCAGGTTGTGAATACACTAAACCAGTGTGAGTCTGAGTCATTCCAGTAAAAGGTAAACTAGCCTGAGGTTGTTGGACTCTAGGCACAAGTGGTTGTTGTAAAACTGTCTGAGAAGATTGAATCTATAAACCTAAAACTTGGGGGTCTGACATTCAAGGACTAACATGCACAGGTTAAGATACAACAATCTAAGCTTGTAACAATGGTAAAGATGTAATAACAGGTGTATTAGGCATAGATGAGACAGATTGAATAGGTTGTGATGGATACACAAGCCTAGGTTGAACGAGCATTGTTTGCTGCCACTGACAGACAGTCATTCTAGGCTGACCTAAATACGACGACATACTGACATATAGTTGCCCCCCAAAAAATGGAGGATAAGGAGATTGTGCATATTGTTCTCCATATGGGGTTAGTCTAGTGAAAAGTGGATACACAAGATGATAACTAGATGAACTACCTTGATATTGACTTGATGGGTCTAGTTGTTCAGTATCCGTTAATGAAGAACCAGATAAAATTCTTGTAGAGGACATTGGTGAAGATCAAGGGCTAGAAGAAACACTTGAGTGGGTTATAGATAAAGATTGGTAACCTAATGGGATGGAGGGAACAACATACAAGTGTGACTCAGGTGTCGTAGTAAAAATTGAAGAAGTTGCGACAGAAGATTCTGCCATAGCTATAACAGATGGTACAGTCTGGGATGTTGACTCTGCCATAGTCAAATGTCCAAATAAATTTCCTAACAAACCAACGGGTGTCTAAAAGTAATCAATATCAAAAGGAGTAGTAAAATGAGGAGTATGAGGATACAGATAAAGTCCAGTTTCAAAATGGAATGGAGTTTTGGGTGTTTCTACCTCAACTTCCTCATCTATTGAAATCAAACCAGGCAGAAAGATTTCATCGCCAGGTCCGTAATAGATTTTCGATATTTGTTCTTGAGGTAAATAGGAAGTCTCGACATTTATGGATGTCTGAGGATGTACCGATCGATCTTCTTTCGATATGGTAACAACTTCTGATTATTCAACCACAAGATCCAAGTGTTCTGGTAAAAGAATAGGTTCAGGTTGGGCTTCTCGAACAACTTCTGGTTCAGAAGTAACTTATGATTGAACAGTGATAGGTTCAGGATCAACTTGTTGTTGAATAGATTTAGGTTCAAAAGTAATTTCATGTTGAACAACTTTGGTTTGAGAATAAGCTTGTTGTTGGACAACTTGGGTTACCATTTCACTAGATTCAGTCCTAATGTCCTAAGGTAATTGTGAAGATTCCACTTCAGTTATAGATGTACCAGTAATTGTAGGAGTAATTGGGCTCACAGTACTTATCGGTATAGGTGTTTCTAGTAATTCAGATGAAGAACCACAAATTTGTGAAGTACTGGATTCAGTCAAATGAGATTGCTCTGACCGGATGGGTGTAGCTTTGGGCGGTAAAGGTAGTCTACTCGCTGTCCTTTGCAAATGATGGGGTAAGGATTGATGTTCCTCCACGATTGTTGATTGAATTTATTACAAAAAATAAATAAACAAAAAGGGGTAAGCTAGGAAAAAGGTTTACCAAGCAACTGTGAACTGCAGAATACCTCCTGGCAAACCGAGAAGTACGGGCAGGAAATCTCCACGAATGTCGTGTTTGGTGTATCACAGTCTATAAGGCAGCCAACTCGGTTACCTAAGGATGGATAGCAACCTAGTGTTTTCCTCCCATATATACCTAAAAGTACGTGGAGGCCCAATCCGTATTAGCATTGTCTAATGTGAAACCACACAGTGAGAGAATTCCTTTATACTTTACATACTGTAACATCGCCCTATATACCCGAAGGTATGTGGATGAGCTACGATATACTCACGTACGTGGAATGAGGTATCACACTTGGAACGTATCGCAAATAAGTTAGTGACAGATGCTATGTTTTATGACGCCGGAACACGTCTCTAGCCTAGAACCTCTAAATGTTTTGTGTTATGTGGCAATGCTCCATTAGGTTAATTGAGGTTAATTTTAAGTTGATCTTGATTAATAGTTTTCCTTTCAAGGTTCACCACATGATGTCTTTGAAATTCCTAGAATGCAACTAATATGATAAGCATTCTTTTCATTCAATTTGAACAATGAAAACCTTAGCTAATAGGGATAGAGCAATCAGATTCTTTTAATCAAATAATAAGGAACACATCTAATGCAATTTCCTTAAGCTATTCCTATGAGCACACTCAAACTCTTTCAATGCATAATGCAAATTTTTCTTTTCAATTCCCTTAATGTTGAAATGAACAAAAGGAAACTAATGTACATACAATCAATCAATCTTTTTGCAAGGACTAAGACTTTACGACAGTTCCTTTTCGAAAGAAATGAAGACTTTTACGACACTTTCTTTTGAACAAAGATTAATCGACTATAAACTAATGTTGACAATGAACTGATAGTGATAAAGAAATCATTTAAAAAACACTAAACAATCAAGGCAAACGTAGGGCTAGGAGACAAAACACAAATTTATCTCAGAAGTACAACAAACATTGATCTTTTAGCAAGCAAAAACAAATGGAAATTTGGGAAAAAATAAGTCAAACGAGGGATTTTTGACCTAAGGAGGATTAGCACAGCCCTGAATGGGAGACAGTGCACTTCAGAGCACTGTCCTCAAGCCAAGGGTACTCTGCAGCACTCTGTATCCTAACCAAGCTTGCGTTGCTGCCAGAGAGGTCATTCTAGGGGCTTTCAAGCATAATTTTTACCAAAAAACACTTCAAAAGGGTTGAAACAAGATCAATGGAAGCAAGTAAAGTCTAATAGGGTGTACTAGGATGAAGATAAACTACCCAGAACAATGATCATTCCCTAGTGGAGTCACCAATTTGTTATGTGGAATTTTTCATATACAGATAAATACAATTTCCCTAGGTGAGTAGCTACACCTAGAACAACGGATTTAAATCGTTTATCCCTTTTCTAAAGAAGATAAATAAGACAAAGGACCTACTTTTTATCTTTCGCTTTCCCTTTGTCTCCTTTGTATGGCTCCCATCGCTCCTTCTCAAACTTAATCCACTAGATAAGTACCTGCAATTATAAACAAAGGACAAAAACCAATCAATGCAAGAGATCTATCTACTATAAGCGAATGGAATCGAAAAAATTTACACATATAATCACCATACATAAAGACAAGAATATGGGAAAAGGTGTAAACAACTTTATTAAGTAGAAGGAAGGGTTACAACCATGAAGTCCGATCCAAGGTCACTCCTCCAGCTTGCATTCCAACCAACATCACATCAAAAGCACAACACTTCGGAAGCATAACAATACTTTCTTACAATCTCAAACCTCACCCCAACAGTATCTCCTTACAAATTCTCAAATTCCAACCCCTGATCACTTAGTTGAGTGCTCAAGTTATAGGAAAATGGTGGTGGTTTGGTAATAAATGAGCATATTGAATGGCCTTCCAAACTTAGAGTTAGTTTCCATGGAGGAAGGGATGAGAGGATAGGAGGTTACTTAACTCATTCCCTATCAAATTTCGAGCTCATAGGAGATGATAAGTTTGGAATCTTCCAAAAGATAAGAATATTCCTTGAACCCTATGAGGATTTCACTCAATCTCACCCAGCGTAGGTCAAAGTGGGCCTAGGTGCTCTAAAATGAACCCTATCATAGGCCTACCTGCATTGAAGTGCACTACCCCTAAATAAGGCTGTGTTTGTCCCTCAAGGAGGCATTTCAAGAGGCTTCAAGCGAGGAAACTTTCAGGGAAGGAGGCATTCAAAGTGATGACTTGTCTAGGGCATGTAGCAATTGGATTAGGGTTTGATGAGCCCTAATAGTACTGATCTGAATGTTGGGAGTGATGAGCCCAAATGGATCTGTAACAGGCCAAAACACCTACTACCAGCTTTGTGGTGCTCCTCTTATCTCTTCTAACCTGCTATTGAAGTAAAGCACAAATGGAAGCAAACTAATGAACAACTAATCAAATCCACAACTTGCAACGAAATACTTCTAGAGACAATTTAACCATGAATCTATGAAACTAAGCTAAGCACACAGATACAGGAAGAGGAGCTTCTGCTACTAGGTTTAGGCACTAACCCAAGAGCTTTACCCCTCTAAGTTAACTCAGTACTGGACCAAGAAAAAGCTCATTTTCATTATCAAAACAGAAAATTACATCAATGTCTTCCACAAGTATGGAGCTCAAAAATAACTAGTTTTTTAACAACAAAAATTTGAATCCTAATGAGGCTCTAGGCCTCTCTACTTATACCACTGAAGTCTCCAACTACTTCCTTAAATCTAGGGAGGCTCGACTCCCAAACTTTATATGAGTTAACTCTTTGTCTATCACTTGCTCAGCTGCCTTTTGATCTTCATGACTTAGCTGCTTGCACTCCAAGCTAGTGTGATTAATGGAGGAATATTCGAATGGGGAGGAGTAAATGAGGAGGATTTACCTCCTACAATCTCTCTCCCTTGTCCCATTCGATTTTCAAACCTTAGTCTTGCCAAAATTCCTTGATTTTCTCTTCCATACCTGCATTCAATGCATATTAGTTCACTAGGCATAATATCTCACATTAACTCATCCCATTAAACAAAATATAATCAAAACATGTAATAAGTTGTGAGAAGAGTTGATTTGAATAAGCTAGGAGGTGAATTAAGGCCCATATAAGCACCCAATGATGAGGCTCATCAGAGACATCAACTTAAAGAAAAGGACAATGTCCTTTGAAAAAAATTGCTTCGCGTTGTAGTACCATTGGACCCTATGGAGGGACCACGCTATACAGAACAAGTCCGTGACTATGAAGAAAGTGATGATGACTTGGATCAAACTTATAAAATAACTGTGCCAGATCAAGACTAGATTACTCCAATAGCCAATGGAAGGATTGCATGGGACCGGGAAAGTTCTTGTACCTCAGATTTAGATGAAGAACTAGAACATTGGCATAATAGGCTGAATGAAGTATCTACATTGTGCTACAACATGATGACTAAATCGATGTGTTGTGTGTCATCGGAGGTAAGAAATCTACCCTATTATGATGGTTTAACTGATGTAGATAAGTTTTTGGATGCCTTTGAACGGGAGGTCCCTCAGGATCATCGCTTCCAAGCACTGGATTTCGCATTGGTGGGGTACACACAAGGACAACTTTGATGAATGGTGAGATTACAAGAGGATAATGAGGTTGCAATTTGGTCATCCTAAAATTCGACTGGCTGCAAAGTATGATAGGCGAAATGATCCATGCGATCATTTAGCAAAGTGGACTAAATTTTATGGAACAGAGTTGTAGTCAGAATGGGTGCACTTATTTTGTCATACTTTGGATATAATATCTATGAATTGGTACCTGGAAACGGAGCTTCTCCATGGCACCATGGAGTGGGACATATTAAGGGAAGGATTCTTAATGACCTTCAGTTTTGAATATGTGATCGAAAGCATTGATGAAGCTCTGTAGGAGGTCAAGGTGGCAATATTCAGAATATGCATGATCCTTTGGAGTTGGTGCAGCCTGACTGGAGCACCCAGCTGCACCATGCCTTAAAAAGTTATAATGTGACCGCTGAGGGGGAGGATGTATATCCAAGGAATATCAGTATTCTAGAGGTACAAGGCCATCGTAAAGTTGAAGGTCTACAAATAGAGGATGCAGATATCACCATGCCATTACAAACCAAGAAGGTAAACATTAGTATTGAAGTAGAGCCAAAATTTTCAAATATCGGGGACTACCAGGATGATGCCATAGTGACTAAAGTTGATGAGTTACTCCGTGAGTACCAAGATCTTTTTCCTAACAATTTCTCGAACCTGAAAGGCATCATAGATGACTTGGGTGTGATGAAAATTACTTTGAAACCGGACATGAAGCCTATTAAGCAGAGGTTGTATCGCCTTAATCCAAAGTACAAAGAAAAGGTCTGTTTGGAGTTGGATCAATTGTTTGAGTCATGCATTATCGAACTTGTGGACGAAACTAACTAGGTGAGCTCGACGGTGATTCAAGAAAAGAAACAAAAGGGAGAAATAAAGATTTTCATAGATCTCAGGAAACTTAATGATGCCTGCATCCATGATCCTTTTCCAACACCATTTACTGATGAGGTATTGGATAACATTGGAGGGCAAGAGACCTACTCATTCACTAATAGTTTTTCAGGGTACCATCATATCAATATCATGCCAGAGGATAGAAGAAAAACAACCTTCATGGATAAATGGGGTTGTTTCCAGTATACGGTGATGCCATTTGGACTCAAGAATGTGTCAGTAATATTCTCTCACGTAGTCATCACAACGTTCAAGGAGTTTATTCACAAATTCTTTGAAGTATATTTTGATGATTGTACATTTGTTTGGGTTAGTAAAGTGCCATGTAGCAAGTCTACACTTAATTTTGGATACGTGAGAAAGATATCATATTGCGCTGAACCTGAAGAAGTGTTTGTTTTGTGTCCCCTTTGGGATCTTGTTAGGTCATGTGGTGTGCAAGAAAGGGTGGATGGTGGACCCTGCCAAGATCGTGGTGATAGTAAATTTGGAGGCTCCAAGAAATGTCAAGAAGCTGCGCACAACGCTTGGACATAATGGGTATTGCAGAAAATTCATCAAGGCTTATGCCCATATTACCGCACCCATGGAGAAACTGTTGAAGAAGGATGCTACATTCTATTGGGAAGAAGAATTTCAACGTAGTTTGGATGTATTAAAGGAGAAGATGGTCACTGCACCGATTTTGGTCTTCCCAGACTGGAAGAAGGAATTCCATGTGCACGTTGATGCCTTGTGTATTACGTTGGGAGCAGTGCTAACATAGGCCAGTGAAGGAGAGATGGACCACCCTATAGCATTTACGAGCAGGAAATTATCAAAAGCCAAGAAGAATTACTCAACGACAGAGCATGAAGGATTGGCTATGGTGTACGTGCTACAAAAATTCAAGCATTATCTATTGGGCGGACATTTCAAAATGTACAGAGACCATTCCACCTTGAAATATCTGGTCAATAAGCCTGTGTTGGGGGGGATAATTGTCGTTGGTTGTTGCTATTTCAAGAATATGACTTTGAGGTCATTGTGAAGCCAGGTAGGTTGAATGTAGGGCCTGACCATCTATCGTGGATTGAGACAGGAGTGGAGCCCACTAATTTGAAGGAAGGATTTCCTGATGCACAGCTCTTGTGGTGCACATTGCAGATACTCATTTTGTGGATAATATCCACTTTTTGTCTACCGAAACGGCTCCAGAAGGATATACTAGTCAGCAAAAGAAGGAACTAATGGTGTGCGCTGCAGATTTTTCGGTGATCACTAGAAATTTGTATAGGATGGGTGCTGATGAAATCTTGCGAAGGTATGTGTCTGATTTTGAGTAGAATAGAATCCTCACAGAAGCTCATGGAGGGGTTGCGGGAGGAACTTATGCAGGAAAAGCAACAGCATAGAAGATCTTGCATGCGGGTTTATGCTGGACTACGTTGCATAAGGATACCAAAGCTTATTGTAAAGCATGCAATGCATGTTAGCGAATGGGCAAACCATCATGGAGGGACGAGCCACCACTGAATCCTAAAGTATCATAAAAGCCATTTGAAAAATGGGAAATTGACTCCGTAGGGCCAATTCAGCCCCCAAGCAAGAAGAAAGGTCCACGCTATATCATTACCGCAACGGAGTACCTAACTAGATGGGCAGAGACACATCCGGTGAAGGATTTAATAGTGCTATGATAACAAAGTTCTTGTTTGAGTCTGTGTTAACCAAATTTGGCTACCCAAAAATATTGATGAGTAATCGAGGTACGCACTTTTTAAATGAAATGATCAGTGTGATGACTGAGGAATTCTAGGTTTATCATCAAAAGAGCATACCATATCATCCTCAGGCTAATGGAATAGTTGAGGCCTTCAATAAAATCTTGGAGAATGCAATATTTTCAACAGGCAACAAAATGACTGGGACATGCACGTACCTACAATGCTATGGGTGTATAGGATAGACGCCTTTTTGATTGTTCTATGGCGTAGAAGTTGTAATTCCTATGGAATATATCATGCCTAGTCTATGCATAACAACTTTCATAGGGATGGCAGATCACCGAACCTTGGAAGAGAAGATCGCGCAGCTGATGGAGCTTGAAGAAGATAGATTCTTGGTTGAATTTCATCAGCAAGTACAGAAGGAATGTGAGAAGACATGGCACGATCAGCTCATCAAGTTGCACACGTTCAAGGTAAACAATTTGGTTTTATTATATGATAGTAAGTTCGTTAAGTTTCCAGGAAAGTTTCAGATGCAATGACTTGGGCCATATGTCATCCAAAAAATTACAGAGGGAGGCGTGGTTCAGCCCACGAAGCTGAATGGAGAACCCTTTCCGATAAGGGTGAATGGAAGCAGATTGAAGCCATATACAGGAGATCCATCTCAATGACTACATGATGGCACAATAGTCTTAGTGCTCCAAATAGCTGCAAGGGAGCGTGGGACTATAAACTACATTGTCCGGCTTGGAGGATTACACAGTAGAAGGACTGCGTGCAAAAGGGTGACGTTACAGTATCAGAAGCTACGCGAAGGGAGCATGCTATGAAGAGAGGTACCGTAAAGTGTAGCTAGAAAGTGACTGTTAGAGTCACTGTTCATGATTTGATAACTAGAAGATAGTTAAGAGGAGTGGGCTGGTGGCATTTAAGGCCAAAATATTTGAATATCTACCACCAAAACAACATTAATGGACAAATTTTAGGGGAATGGTTGGATTTGAATTCAAAATTCCCTATAAATTACGTGTGTCGATCCAGTAGAGAACACTTTGCACCCTTAAAGTTTTTGAGTTGTGTTTTCTCTTGCTTATGAATTGTGCATTCTTAGAGGATTTGGTTGTGATCCCTACATTTGATCAATTACCAAATTTAACCTGGAAATTCATTTGTGATACCATGTTAGGACCAAGCCTTGTCGAGACTACAAGCACTGGGGGAACTGCTGCATCCGAAGGAGTTTCTCCAGAGGTTATGAGCATGAAAGAGTCGGCTCCTATGCTTATGGCACCGAGGTCGCCTAGGCCAAAGCCCACCCCTGTTAAAGAGACCCAGAAGCAAAAGAAAGACAAACAAAAGAGGTCGTACTAGTGTGTGAGTCGCCCAGGAAACATATTGCAGCTCAAAAGTAGAAGAAGGACAAGCATCTTGTGAAGGTTGTGGATTTGGAAGCTGAACAGGGCACCGAGGATATAGAAACTAAGGGAGTGGGGCCCATCACCAAGGATCCAGACTCGGATAAGTTCCTCATTCATACGCCCCTATTGCCGAAGAAGATGACCTTCGAAGGACCACACCTTGCGTGGATCCCCCTATTAAAAATGGAAAATTAGGACCTGGACAATTATGAGCGATTCCCTCACCTCACGATAGAAAATTATATGAGGCACGTCTATTACTCAGACTCAGGTGTCACTGAGTTGGAGAGATTTGAGTGGATCCACAGATTGGAGAACTCCAGGTTGTTGAACCTGTTGTGGGTGACTCACTATCACCGCACTAATATTAACACCATTTGTGTGTGGAAGTTACTTACTCTTGTGCACGATGGGTGCTTATGGCTTGGCGGGCCTATACCCATCATGGACATGCTCATTCGTGGGATCACGCACCTGTCGCATGAGGGTTTGAATCTGGCCAATGTATTTGGCGAAAAGGCAAGCGAAAGAGACTTGGAAAAGAAAATGAAAAAGGAGTTTGAGCTTGTGAAGAAGTCACGCAGCTATTCCATCACATCCATCAACAATCTCGTGGTGAAGATTGCCACTGAAATACTGGCCGGAAAGGTTATGAGGAAGTGTTGTGTAGACGAGGTTCTGGCACCTATCGTATCGTTAGTTGCACAATGTGCGAAGGGCTTGCAATTTAACTGGTTGTGGTACTTAGGCAATGAATTCCTCGCAAATTGTCACGAGGTCCAAGATGAGAGCAAGCCCTTCCACTATGTGTGGATGCTACTCTCCATCGTGCTAGTCACATGGGATCTACCGAAGGACAGCCAGTTCCCTCCTTTGAAGGAAGGAATACCAGAGGCCACGTAGTTCACCTCCCTCTGGGCCATGAAGAACCCTGCGCAGGTCACAGAAACTCAGGTCTTTTGGGTGCTGATGGAAGTGAGTTTCCGCATGGCCATCAACCATCACCCAAGGTTGTCCCTGACCCTGTATGAATAGTTGTCTGCATATACTATGTTCAAGGCAGATTTCCACCACGTCTACATTCAGGCACGAAAGTACCCACAACAGAAGTGGTTCAATTTACTATATTTGGTCAGTGAGGATGCCATCCAGGAGGTCATCAAGCACTAGACTACTGAATGGTGTGCCCCTTCAGACTTGGATGTAATTACCATCAAGGGTGCAGGGAACTCAACCGAAAATAAAAGGAAGGATGCAGTGAAATAGGTGGTGCAAAAGTTGGTCGTGCAGCAGAAGAAGAAAGCCAAAGCGAAGGCTCAAATGGAAAAGGAGTGCGCTGCAAAGGAGCAAGCGAAGCAAGAACAATGTGATGCTGAGCAAAGTGGTAAATCTCCTTCGCTTGAAACCAAGGAGGAAGAGCAATCTGAGCAGGGTGGTGGAGGAGATGAGGGAATAGCACCCCATTTCGACTAAGGAAGCATAGAGAGCAACAGTAGGAGGGTTTCCACAAAAAGGAGAAATTAGAAAAACACAGTTGGATCCCTTAACGTTAACAGAGGGTGATCTGATGAGATTGGTGAGAAAGTGCGTGATACTACAACCAAACTGTTACATAAATTTGAGCAACAGTACATGCAGTTGTTGGGAAGCATTAAGAAGGATATGCACGAACTATAGATCCAAACTAGGAGAGTACAGGTGGGTGCAGGTCAAGTGAGTGAATCACAAATGAACCTGTCACCGGGGACAATCAGGCTGCAGAACTGGTATGGACAATGGACCTTAAATCAATTGCGCTACCAGAAAGGTCTCTATGTGTCGAATCGGCTCATGACCAAGTTATTTTGAGAACCCTTAAGGATTTCGTGCTGAACATTGTAGCGCTCCCCAATCAATTTCTTCATGCGCTACAAGCAGGAGTCATAGAGGAATTGAGAGCTTGGGAGCAACACAATCTTAGTTTAATCATTGAGTATAGGGTGACCATGAGCAAATGTTCACCGAAAGATGTAGGCCCTGAAATAAAGGGATACTATCCAGGCACATAGCTCCAAGTTGGCGGTTGTGGTAATAGAGGCGTGCAGAACAATGTTGGAGTTGCACATACCTAAGAATGCACAACCATAAGAAAAGATTTGTAAATTAGCTCTAGGCATCCACGAGGAAAAGGCATAAGTTGTGAGAGTTCAATTTGAACTCAACATGAAAATCACAAAGCTGCATCTCAAGTCACAGCCTTCGACTCTGCCCAAGGTCAGGGAGCAGCGTGGAGCTGCTATAAAAGAAGGAATAACCATGTTGGATGCCACAGTTACTGAATGCTCGGCCTTATTTGAACAAGCCATGGAATTAGTGAAGACTTTGTAGGAAGATCTAAACCTCCAGAACCTGAACACAGAGGTTTGCAAGCACAAAAGCAGTATGATGAGGTCAGGGTAACGTCACACTCAATTGCTCCAGCACAGCGCCTCGCCAAGTTGCAGGAGGGGAAGCAGCTCAGAAGGAGGAGGCAGTACTTAAGGTCAGGTTGGGACCTTAGTTAGACGAAGCCAACCAAGTAACAACCAACATTCAGGAAAAGCTAACGGGCTTGCAGAAACACATTAAAAGGTCAAGCTGGACGCAAATGGTCCTGCTATGGAGCATCTTGTTGAAGAAGTAAAGCAAGCAGCTTCACAGAGCGTTACTGAGGTAGTAGTTGTGTAGGAGTTGAGGGATCTTCGCAGCAAGATCACCGATCTAGCCGAGTGACTCGAGGGCAATTCACGACCTTTGTGTTGGGGACCTATTGGGATGGGGTCCCCTGGGTCAGTTTTGGGTTAAAAACCCAAGTTTTGATGTAAATTTTGATGAAAAGATGTAAAGTCTCCGCAAATTGTGGATGCAGAGTGTGTAGGTAGTTAGGAGTCAAAAATGGTTTTTACCCTCATTTATGTAAAGTTGAGTTGGTTTTGAGATCCACCCATGCTCTGCGGACCATGGGATTGCATGTAAAAGGCTATAAATAGGTGTGTCTTAGGGAGTCTAAGGAATTTCTATGGGTATGAATAGATGGATTCTTAGAGAGATAGCGTAGAGAAGTAAGTCTTAGAGAAGGAAAAGGCTCTGCAGCTAAGTGCGCAGACACTTGCAGCTGAGTGCGTAGGGAAGTTTTGAGTCTGTAACCTTATGATGAAGATCAATAAAGAAGACAGTTGGAAATATTCATGTGTTTATCTATTTACTGCTACTAATTATATTGCGCTACATGTTTTTATTGAAATAATGTCTTTATGAATTAGTAGTGTATTGATGTGTGAATCTATTGGATAAATCTCCTTAACTGGATGCAATACATGTTAAGTATTTACGCGAAGACTATAATATATTATGTTATATTTACTATATACTTAAGAGCATCTGTGAAAATTCTGATCTAAGGCTAATGTGTGGTGCACGCAAGTAACTAACTTATATGTTAAGGGTCTATAGAGGCTGATTGTAGACCTTCGCGAAGTTCTAGGGGCTGTTTGAAGGAAGTTACAGTACCAAGCCCTAAGGGCTTAGAGATTTGTGCGAAGGTAGATATGGGGCATAAAAGGACACCACACTGATATATGGATGCGAAAACTTGGTTCCAGCATCCCCCCATACTACTTCAGGTGAGACTTCAATCCTCGCTATACGGGTTGATGCTAAAAGGGCCAGTAGTGTAGGGATTTTTTTTTGCAACTAACTCTAACCCTGGGTCAACACCCACTAAGCCAACAACAATGAATGCATATTTCACAATACCGTGACTACCTAATGCACATGAATAGTACCGCATGCCCACAACACCACATATATGACATGCACACAATACCACATGTACAACAATACCACCTACACAACATGTGCACAACATCACATGTACATGACACCACTTGCACAATGCGTACACAGCGCCACATGTACACCGCACAACCTGTACAACGTGTACAAAATACCGTATGCACGACATGTACACGAAACCACATGTACACATCACCACATGCACCCAGCACCACCTGCACACAGTAACACATGTACCATATGTACACAACACCACATGCACGCAGCACCATATGTGAATTCATGCACACAACACTATATGTACATAGTACAATATGTACAACATGCACACAACACCATATGTACATAGCACTGCATATACAACATGTACATAGCACCATCTATACCCATCACTACATATGCAATATTCACACAACACTATACGTGCTACCCTATACATAACATTGCATAGATAACATGTAAACACACTATATATACAAAGCACCGCATGCTCACAACATCATATATGCAACATGTACAACATATACAACATATGCAGAACAATAGCACTGCACATCCAAAACCACATTGTCTCTACCAAGCAACTTTTCTTCCAGTGTCTCTTTACCATCCATGCTTATTTAGCAAGCTATGCATGACGATGTTTTCATTCCGCTAATGTATCTCTCAGCATTAGCCTATCCATAACATAAACATAAACATAGTATAATCACATAATATCAATTCATATCCACATGATACTGGCCTCGGAGATCTGGTAGGCTACTCTTCCCAATTGATTCCTCATGAACTATGAATCTCTTCGTGTCATTCACTTGCATAAGCAACATTCCTCCACAAGAACAATTCTTGATGACCCTATTAGGCAGTGACATATATATATATATATATATCACAAAACAATCATGATCTTGTTAGAAAATGGCATACCTACATACATACATGTATACATATATATACATCGACACAATCATGTTCATAACATAATTACCTGATATAATAAGGTCAAGGTTAAGAGAACTCCCTTTATCCATGCAACACATGTACAACATCGAGAAAAATAATTCCCAACGTAGCTAAGGCATATTATAACATAATCACAAAACAATCATGATCTTGTCAGAAAATGGCATACCTACATACATACATGTATACATATATATACATCGACACAATCATGTTCATAACATAATTACCCGATATAATAAGGTCAAGGTTAAGAGAACTCCCTTTATCCATGCAACACATGTACAATATCGAGAAAAATAATTCCCAACGTAGCTAAGGCATATGACACCTCAAATATATTTACTTTACTTTTATTGATTACTTTTCTCATGATTGTTCTGCCATCGTCCATTTACACCAATGGACCCAACCAATCCAACTAGTTGTTATACGCTTGCCTTCAGTTGCCGTTATACATGCACTAAGCTTCATCCAAGCCTTGCATCACCTATTAGGTTTCATTCAGTTCTCCCTGGGCTCCATTAACTTTTCTCTTTCCCAGCCAATTCTGCAAACTCAAAACTTGAAAGGAAATACCAAGCAGCAAGCAAGAGAAAACCATGAAAACCAATAACAATACGACACCACAAATAAAGTGGCATGGCCATGCACAAGACGCAAACAAAACTACAATCAAGAACAACAAATCACCAAAATACCAAAATCACAAGACTAACAACAAACACCATGACTCAATCCCCATGGTTCCCAGTGCTTCCAACAGAAATCTCAACCTGATCCTTCTCCAAGATTTCATGGAAATCTCCTTTTCCATGCAATCCCTTTCATCATTCTTCCACAAACACATAATTGTTAGTGCATAAATAAACATAACAATACATTGGTTTCCTTATCTTTCCATGCCAGGCACATTGCTTGCATCTGAGCACATCCACGCCATCTCTCAAGGGACTCCAATTCCCTTCACAGATCCACCTATAACTAGAGACTAGCTAATATACATGTTAAATACAAATTCATGAATCTAGCACATATCCACGTAATGTTAGACAAGATTAAGGTTAAGAAGACTTCATGTATGCAAAGCACTCATTCGTTTGGAATTAGGATTTCCAAACATAGCCAAAATAATTCTTTCCCAATTCCTTTCTTTGACCTTTTCCTTGTTGCAATTGAGTGTTACTATGCACTGTCACATCACCCAACTGTTAGTTATATAAACACATCAAATACTACCTTGTCATGCTAATACCAATGATGTTTCCTAAACTATTTACACATGTCAAACACATGTTCCAAATATCAAGACAATCATATCTATCAATTTTAAATCAGCCTTTTCCAAGACTAGCAATCATGTCGTAATTCATAGTCAACTCATAGTCATTAGACATAATACTACAAATGTCACCTATTACACTCAATTTCATGTTAGCTATCTCAATTCATATGTGTTAGTACAATCATCTTAAAGCAAGACCGTTCATTCAGGAAATCTTACAGACACATACTCATATCATGCAAGTAATAAAATATTATAACAACAGATAGGCGACATAATAGACACCAACATTCAAAAATCTATTAAACGACATAATCAAACATTCAAACGCAAAGTAGATGACATAAGTAAGATCATACCTTAATGTATCTCAGGGGAGGCTTTCTTTTCTACACAATCAATCCATATTAGCATGATATAATTTCATGACATATCAACTCAAACATAAATAAGGTCATGATATCCATAATAGTCCCTAGCTAACATGTTCACATCATAAACTCATAAAAAATATCATTCATACATAATAATCACATTTGCATAGTTAGTATAGATTAGTATGACATAATATCACAAATAAGTTGACTCATACCTGAATTTCATAACCCTAACCATCTGCATAGGCCAATCCAATTTAGCATGATACATATAACATCAAGATCTTAATGTAATAACCCTAATCATCAAGTTACTATCATATAACAACAACAAGTTATATATCATGCTCATGAACAACATATAACCTAATAATCAAGCTAACTATCATAGAACAACAACAAGTTAACCTATAACATACTCATCAACAACATATAACATAATCATCAAGCTATCTAACATAAAACAACAAGAGCAATGCATACAACCACATATTACTACCACTGATGACTATCTAACACATGTGCATATGACTACACTAATAAACTAGCATCTATCATATATGTAACCATAACATCAATATACATGTACATAAACCTAATGTATATAACCCTAATTCATATAACAATCCATTAACTAACATACGTGCATGCCCAACATCCAAACATGTATGACAACATTCTCTTGCCTCGAGCTCCAATGTTGCAACTTCACTTTAATGATCTGCATCTCGTGCTCTATCTTAGCCAACACATCAGCATCATGATGACCTAATTGCATATAGTTACCTCACAATCCATGTCTAACCTACCATACATGCATAACAAATGCATATACAACCATACACTCATGACGATACATCCCACAACAATGCCCTCAACCTTCACATGGTGACATCACTACAACCATTATCAACACCATGTAAATGCAACTCACACATGGACTACAAACATAATCAACACATATGCAAATGACATGAATGCATGACTAACACACCGTCCATAGTTTGAGGGGTGAACCATGTTATGATACCACTTTGTGGTATCAGATATGACCCAAAGAGAGTGAAACCCACTCTGCTACCACTCTCTAACACCCTCCTCTCATATCTACCCAAGTAACTGACCAACTGGGGTAAACATGTGGCAAGAGGCTACTATGATATGACTCAACCTGATAGGTGTCCTTAAGGAAGTGGAATCAACATAAACACATCAAACATACCCTCCACATCAACAACAACACTCCCAGGAGCCATCACAACCACACAATTATCATGCCCCTAGGTCCCACTGATTTTTTAAGCTATTAACACTTTGAACGCTCCTTTGCTATGGGCATGCCAACGTCTAGAGAGATTTGAACGCTCCCATGCTATGAGCATGCCAACATCTAGAGATATCTGAACACTCCCACAAGCCTACATTCCTACGTCGAGGGACTATTTCTAACATACTTGTGCTAGAGTTTGCGGGATTTAAGGCACTTTTCAAGCCCATAATTCTGGCCACTTCCCAGAACTTACTATAACTTTCAGAATCCATTAAACACAAGATGAAAAGACTAATAAACCAAAAATTAACTCCGGGACTAGGCCTGACCATCCCCAACTGGGACTGACATTATGTCAAATAATTGGCATCAATGCAATCTACAGGTCTAGGATACAAGACAGAGCATGAATGGTTGAATCTCTTATGAGACATGAAAATAAGGATCACCATCTTCTCCTTTGAATTTTTATGACATCATTTATGTCTTTCATCCATCATATTAACAATTACAAGTAAATATATGAAATAACCATGACATGAACCAGTCACTTAACCATGCTTATAACAAGCATAAAACCATGAAAATAACAGTGAGATAACAGCCATTAAATCCACATATAAGTGAGTACAAAATTAAGATAACTTGGCTTTTATTAAACATAGGCAAATCTGACCAGGTTCGGGACTTCCACATACCAACCGACCATAGACATGGCTGAGCCAAATATTTCTTTCAACCAATCATCCTCGTGTCATATTCCAAGTATGAATGTGGGGTCTCATGGATAAACCAATCCAAAAACAACCAAGGGAATCCATAGGTTAAACCACCTCCACCCTCACCAAACTGTGATCACACCAAAACTGGTTCTCCGGTCATAAAACTGAACCAAAGTTGGAATGCCATCTGGAATCCATCATTGTCCTTGAGGAATTTTTCGTCTCCTTGTCTCTCAGACTTTACCGCAATCCAATCCTGAATCACTAGGCCCTAAACTGAGACACCTCCCTCTATCTTTACCGTGTATCTCGCCAAAACCTATCAAGGGATTCCTAGGCCTTTGGGAATGAACCTTGAGACCACCTTCACCCTGGATTCCGAAATCCATCCAGTAATTCCAAAGCTCAAAACTGAGATCTACATCCCAACACACCATGGCATCCAGAAAAAGACAAGGCTAGGATGAAAACCACTATCATAACTCGAAAAAACCATGCCACTGACAAAAAGAGAGCCATACACAAACATGCAAAGTCATGCAGGAAAAAACTAGATAGGAAATCACACGTGGAATATGTTACCTACAATTATTCTAGTTGAAGTTGCTTGATCTTGTTCTTCCTTCCTTTCCTTTTTCTTGCTTATCGTTCCTTGGTCCAAAGCTAGAGTGCTCCAAGAAAATTCTAAGTGTTTAAGAGTGAGAGAGAGAGAGAGAGAATAATGAGAGATCTCCAAAGCTAAATTGACCAAGCTTACACTGACCAAGCCTAACACTGAAAAAAGCTTACACATGCCAAAACTACCAAATGATCCTCAGGAGCCTTTTTATCAATGAGGCCTCTATTTTCTTCAATTTCCATTATTTTCCTTCATTTTCCTCTGTGCATGAAACTTGTGACCTTTCACCTCCCTTTTCTCCTATTTCCTTTATTTTCATAAATAAATGTGTCAAAAAACATTTTTTTCCTTTTCAATGCCTTTTCCTTTGCCAATTTCCTTTAGACATAAACACATCTAGTGATGCCCACTAGGATATATTTTCCCAACGTTCAGCTTGGAATATGTGCCCCTTACCCGTGATCTTATTTTTCCTTTATTAACTTTTATTACATGGAATTTTCACAAGGCTTATTACATAAGTCCTGACTGAGCTCCAATATCCCCTAAGGGATCCCCAATACAAAAAATACCCACCAAAATGAAATCGAAGGTAGACTACCTTCTTTTTCACTCTGGTGTTGTCTCATGCTTAACTCCCTTGTTAGAGGAGCAGTCTCGGATGATGAAAATGTGGTAGGAATTTCTCTCTTTAATGACAATAGTTCAAGTTTTGTAGTCTTGGACATTTTACTCACAATATCCTATCGCAAGACGTTATCCTAAACTAATATTTCTGTATACTGAAAAAGAGTTATTGAATATTTTTATTAGGAGGTTAATTTTAAGTGAATTTGATTAATGCTTTCGGAGGGCGTATTTACGTATGGAATTTAGTGAGACATTAGCTCAAACCGTGTCGGAAAAATGCTTTTCAATTTCAGTTCGGTGAATAAGAGTTCTTATAGGGAGAGAGTAATTATAATCCATTTCAAAAATTAAAAGTCCTAATGTAGTTCTAACATAGGCAAACAAATGCAGAAATGCAATGCTCCTATAACAGACCCAATATAATAGAACATAAATAGCTAAAATGACAGAAAGCTAAAGCTTTTTACTTTTATTTTTTCCAAAATCAAATGCAATTAAGTTATTCTTCCAAAAAAATGAACATGCATTCAACCAATAAGAAGAGAGTTCAGCATCACATATCCCAAGATCATAGCATAACTAACGTTTTCAAACACTACTATCCATGAAATTGGTTGAATGTCAGGGGTTTGGGTCAATAATGGAACTCTCTAAGACATACAGGGCACTAGTAGCAGGGTTAACGCATTGTACAGGAGGCAGTACATCGTTATAACGCTTTGGAAGGCAATATGGGGGTGTGTTACAGAGGTCTAACTTAGAAAAAGGTCAGATCAAGTTCTAAGAAAATGTTGTAAACAAAAGTACTGTCTTGCAAGAACGTAGAATGACAAGAATTTAGCTCGAGAAGCACATAAATAAATGGAGAGAGGTAGAGATCCAGAGACTAAGAGATCAAATTTTGGAACCAAGAACGATCCCTAGTGGATTTTCAAAGTATCATGTAGGGATTAATGCATGGGCAATGGACAGAAAACCCTCTCAGGTTTCCCAAAACCTAAGGTAGACAAAATTAAGCGACCTGCAATTATTCAAACAAGATACATGCAAACATAGTAATGCTAATTTAAGAATTAACAAAGCAATGGTGAGGAGTTACCTGCTTGTCCTTAGCACAAATCTTCCAAAGTTTCCAGTGTGATGGAGAAAGGATCCTCAACCAAGTCTCAGATTAGGACCTACATATAAAAAGGACACCAAGTGGTCTTCACATCATATGTAACTTCGACAATTAAATACATCAACATATAACAACATATAAGGATAGCATGCATCAGTAATAAAGCATTAGTCTCTCCATTGGATCAACATATACAGGAAGAAAGTAGCGATATAATGACATAGACAAAACGTGAGTAGATATATATTATCATTTATAAGAAGAATGATTATAGACATGATTGATGTAACAAGTCTTCCCTTAGCTTCTAGCTCCTCTCTCTCTCTCTCAACAGTGTCTCGACAACATAAGAATGCAAAAAATCTGATCCATATTACTGTGGCCTATCCTCCAATATATAGGTGATGGGAGGCTGAGTTGTTTCCAATTTATCCACAAATTCCCTTTGGGAAAAATCTAGATGTTTCCTTTTCTTTATTATTCTTTCCTTCTTCGTTTTCTTCTGTTAGGATAGGCAATTTCCAAAGACAATTTGGAGGCGATTCTTTCCAAATTTTTAGAGTCGACATTAAGTGAAAGACAAAATGTCAGTGCGTTAACTCGTGTTTTAGCCTCCAAAATCTCATGAAAGTCTAGTAACACAGCCTTGTAGGCAAAATAGAGTGTTCAACCCTAGGTTAACGCAGTCTGTTGGGTCATGGACAACGTTATCACGCTTTGTGATTGTTTCTGAGGTGCGTTACCCTGGAAAATAGGTTTGTAACTTAGGTTTTCTTCCAGTACAAGGTATTCTTCTCCTCTAAGTTGATGAGGAGGTCATTTCCTTTATAATGTGCATAATAAAGGAGCTTACATATGAAAAGATTGATCCATATATACTCCCTATAATTCAAAGAAGATTTCATACATTTCAAACAGTTATTAGAAAATAAACTTGAATGTGACTTTGATATCAAGGAAATGCATGCATTTAAAAGGCACTCATATGTGGCGTAGAGGAGCTAAATGCTCGAAGTTGTCATGCCATAATCTAGATCAATGTAAAATATCACAAAACATGTAGACTTGTCAATTATTTATGTTTCTTATGTGTTCTTCTTTAGGTATTAAGAGTTCTGCAGTGTCTATAAATCCCTTAGGAGATCTAAAAAGTTATTTGAATATTATTGATAATTGAATGGGTGAAATTAACATTTCCAAAAAATGTAGGTGATTCTAAATATTCAACACATGAAAAATTCCCGCTAAAAAATAATGCAAAACAAACTTGACTATATGACAAGAAAATCCATATGGATTTTGTATAGGTCTGTATGGTGTGTTAATAGTGGAGAGAAAAGGCCAAGCAACTAGATGACATAAAACCACAGTCACCAAAATATTTTTCACACAAAAAGGGTGGATTTTTATAAAAAATAACAGAGAAACATATTTTCTTACGAGTAAAAATTGTAAGGATATTGTAAATCAAGCATAAGAAGACTCCTCTCATTAATAGTTACTATAAAAATAGTCATAAATTAAGCATGTATTCACATGATGTGAAATCCTTACTATAATTTTTATAAATTAAGCATGTATTCACATGATGTGAAATCCTTACTATTTTATAATAGAGAACAATGTCTTCAGTAGGAAGGATACATGAAGTAATTGTAAACTTATTCAATGAAAAGATAGAGAGAAAAATTAAGTATTCAATCATTAATAATTATCAAATATCAAAAGAAATTGAAAATAACAAAATATAAATGAGTGGAATAAATTTGCAATAATTAGATCATAAAAATAAACAGATCAAAATAATTAAAACAAACTGAAATAATATATGCATGAACAATCATTATCATTAGAAAAAAATTCCTTCAATATTTGGTTATTCACGAGGACACTTTCAATCTTCTCTTGCTAAGGTTTTTATAAATTTAAAGTGGACCAAGCTAAAGATGTTGAAATTTTGAATGTTTTTATCCCATTTCAAAACAAGATTGTTAATTTAAAAATCTTTACTGATAATTGAATGGTGTTATCAAACCAATGAATGATTATTAATCAATGTTCATGAGCTTAGATATAACTTTCTCTCTTCCCTCTTCAAACTTTAGCAAATTTTATATTCATGTTTGCAAGAAAAGGGATGAGTTTTTTTTATCTAACTAGGCTAATTATAAATATGGAAGAAAAAAGTTATGAGGTAAAACAACTTCCTTAACATAAACAAAGAAGTATGGAGAATTTCTTAATGTCTTTGTTGTGATTTTATCTTCCTGCAAAGCATTATGGAGCTCATTGTGTCAGTTCCTTTCATGTTCATGAATTATGTTCTTAAGATTTTAAATTAAATTCTTGTTGGTGGTTTATACCAAGCCATTTCCTAGAGGATAGTAGTTTGTGGAATATTAATAGTGATTCCTTTATCCAAAGAAAATTTTGCTAACTTTAAAGATGAAGAACAATTTGTATTGTCAAGAACCAAGGATATGGAGACACCAAACCTGGAATTTATAAAGTGATTAAGGAAATAAATCACCTGCAAAACATTGACCATTTTAAGTAAGTGGAATGGCCTCAGTGTACCTTTTGAAGTAAAATGATAGTCAATATGTACTTATGGAGTTGTGAAGAGTTAGGATTAATTTTCCCAATTATATCTAAACACCATTGTTCAAAAGGCCCATGTACTTCAACTACTTATAATGTAAGATTAAGTCTCTTTTCTTTTCAAGGAAATGTTTGGCAAAGCTTACATTTCCTAAAATAAGCACAAGCATATAAGAATAAAGTTGGCCAATAATACTATAACTCTTTGATTTTGTGCGTAGTTATCTCCCCACCAAATTGGCTTCTAGTTCATCATATAACTAAAATAAAACATTTTTATATCATATTTTTCCAAACATATCATTAATAAATTATCATAACTTATTCTAAATAATGCCCCATTAATGAGTTAATATTTGGAAAATTTTAACATTTTTTTTTCTCAAATTCCAAATATTGAGAAAAAATGTCATAGGTTTGATAATACGTGATTTTCTTATACCATAAATTTGTATGGTAAATAAAATCTCAATATTACTCACCTCCCCTTCATGTTCCAATCCTTTCTGGTCAATAACCTCTAAGTCTTCTAATTATGTTGTCCATTTACATAAACCTTGACGTTTAACAATTTTTAATTGGTTTTATTTTGAGGTCATATTCTTAGAGTGTTGTCATCTAATTTTATTTTTTCCCAATTGCTTTTGGACCAGAAAATTCTGAGTGGATGGATATGGTTTGATGTCTTTTGTATGAGATTAAAGAAGAAAATATTTGAAGTGTTTTATTTCTTTTTAATAATATATGCTTGTTTATTTATTTCTAGATAATTCAATCATGCCCCCTTAAAGTCATAAATGATATCGGAAAATTCAAAATCTTTTAAATTTTTCTATATAAATATAATTCATATTATAGGTCAAAAAGCAAAATTATACAACATAAACTCTTTATCAAAATCAAGACTCATAAGAGTAAGAGTTTCTATGATTTCTTGTTTAATAGAATTAAATGAATTAATTTTTTTTGCATTTCATTTAAATATAAATTTAATTTTTTATTATCTATTTTAATGGTCTTATTATTTTAGCAAAGCTTGGAGCAAATTTTTTAACAAAACTTATTTTCCCAAAAAAAAATATGGCATATTTTTCTTATTATGAAGAAAATAAGTTATGAAATAGATTTCTTCCTCTCTGTATCATTTATAACTTCTATTTTAGAAACAATAAAACCAACATTTTTCCTTCCATAACAACCAATATAGTTTTCTTTGGGTTTACGAAAATATTATATTTTTTGCCACATTCAAAATTTTGTTGTAAGTGCTCAACATGTTTATTTTTTGCAATACAGGAAATTTTGTTTTAAGTGCTCAACATGTTCATTTTTATTTCGAGAGTAAACTATGATGTCATCCAAATATACAAGCATAGATTTATTAATTAGACGTATAAAGGTAATGTCCATTGAGTGAAACCTACACTAATTAACCCAAAAGCCATTTTCCTAATAAGCATAGTGCACAATTTGGTTCTGAAGATAGTCATGTCTTAGCTTGGTTATGAGAGTAAAGCTAATTGTAACCAGAAAATCCATTTATAAATGAAAACATCTTATAACTCAAGACATAACGCAAAATGTGTCCATTGAGAGTCTAATAGGGTAATTATCGTTACGCGAAGCCTCATTTATTTTTTTGGGTCAAGTAACAATGAAGCTTTCAACTAACTGAAAAAAACATTACATATGGTACACGTCTTTACAAGTGTAAAGACCAACAAAAGATAGACTTGTTGATGATAAACAAACAAAAAGGTCAACAAAACCCAAAACCTTACACACAAAAACAAATTTAGACACCTAGTCATTATTCCTAAGTGTTCAGACTATTGATCTCTCCCTAATTCTTATCGCTCAATCTCCCCAATTATTATCACTCAATCTCCACCACCGATCATACATTCAATCGGATGGTTGATATTCACTTCGATCAACGGAGTTGCATGGTGATCCTGCACCATGGATCAAAACCCATTTGATCTGATGGTCCTCAACGATATCGCATCGGAAACTTGCGCGACGCTTACCCGCTTCACGGAGCCGATATAGATTATAAACCTTGGTCTATAAAACTTCGGGTCCGCTCTTAGACTTAACCTCCGACCATTTTAAAACCCAATATCCATTCAATAACGAAGGCCATCAAATCCTATGGCCTATGGCCCTTCAACTAGCACGTTGTTTACCAAATACTCAAACCCCCATAGTTAGCTATGATGTAAGCATTGACTGTGGGATCGACGGTTAGGATTTACCGTGATACTTCAACCAAGCTCAAGGACTTCTGCTCTCTCCTACTCCCGCTAGTCTTCCTCCTGTTCATTATTCATGGTTTGGAAGTACGCCATGTTTTTGGCTACCTGTTGTTGACAATCATCACACAGTTTACTAGAGGGTATAGACTCCCAGTCGTACCAAATATAGCTTTCCTTACATAGCACTCCTTCATTTGCTAGACGATCAACTAACATATTAGCTTTTCTTCGCACATGAACGAAGTTGATGGTTCTCAGGGTTCGCAAGTGGGAATGAATACGTTGAAATACCTGCGAGAGCCTCTAATGTTTCAACACTTTTCCAGGTGTCGTTCCATTACACATTTTCTTAGCCACATTAATGACCAATTCAAATTCAGCTTCAATGATGGTGTTGTGTAAATTTGACTCCATCAGGATTTCCAAGCACTGCTCTAAGGCCATGTGCTTCGCCATGTTATTAGTGCACTCCCCAAATGACTATGAACATCCTTTATGTGCCCCTATTCATATCTTATGACATCGCCAAATACAGTCATCCCTGGGTTTCCCTTAGAGGTCCTGTCTATATTGATTTTCAAAAAAACATGAGGAGCAAGATGTCAGATATATTTACCAACAGTTGTTTTTCTCATACCCTTGACAGTGCCTTGCAGAACCAGAGAATGGAGACCCAACTGCAGCAGTATGTGAGCATCCTAGGGCGAAGGAGGGTCCTCAGGAATTTTCAACATAAGGGCTCCTATTGTATCTTTGAGCTGTCGTAAAATTTGGACAATGATGTTTTGGGTCAAGCCTGTTTTGTTATTTAAAATCTTGCCATTACGTTCTTTCTAGACATCCCAGATAATAAATCCTAGAACCACAATCCAAGCCTTGTTAATGATTTCATTATCTGAGGAGTCTTTCCTCCAATTCTTCACAGTGTTGGTGATGCTGAGTCTATCCCTGTTAGTTTTCCTAAAGACTGAGGCCGCCCAATCCGACAAGAGAGGGGTGAAGGGGCAGAGGTTTAGTAAATGTTACATTGTATCCTCCTGTAAGCCACATGGATGGCATTTGGATGGGCCAACAAAGCCCCTTTTCAGAAGATTCTCTCATGTGGTAATTTTATTTTAGTGAACCAACCACATAAACAACTTGATTTTCATCCATTACGAGTTCTACCAAAGGTCATTCCAAACCTTATCAGGGTTTGGATAATCGAAACCTAGGGCCATGAGTTTAGCTTCTTTGAGGTTGAAGGTGACTTCGGTGTTTTGACCCCATCTCTGTTGTTTATATGAGGATGACACCAAAATATTCCTCTCCTCCAAGTCAAGAGCAAGAGAATCCACCTGGGCCTTCAAAGGACTCTCTTCACTATAGCCAAGATCCTTCCACATTCTCCATTTACCATTGTTCTTTACCTGATCCCAGAAGTCACTTACCATAAGTAAACCTTTGTTGTTAGTGTCATTTTTGAGAGTGGTTTGTTCTTTCGTAAACAGATTTGGTTCCTGCTGCCAGTTATCCTCCAAAAACCGTGCAAGGTTCCCAACTCAAATCTCCCAGAAACTATGCTTTTGGACAATGGCTCTATTCTCCCAAGCAAGGTTCCAAATGTGGGAGCCCTTGATGAGTCTTGACATTTGGATATGATCCCTCTCCTACCAATTATTTTCATATTTCTGCTTCCAAAGCTTGGCCCAAGGGGTGGCCAATTCATTGAGCCACCTCCACCAAAGTTTGGCTCCTGAAACTCGGTTGAGGATTTCAGGGTCATGAATCTCCAAACCACCATGGGCCTTAGGTTTACAAAGCTTGTCCCAAGCTACCAAAGCCCACTTATTTTTCTCTTCCCCTTTGCCCCAAAGAAAATATCATTGAATACTCCTGATTTGTTGCATAACTCCTTTAGGAACGGGAAGAGCTGAAAACATGAAAATGGGTATAGCCTGCAGAACAACCTTAGTAAGCACAAGATGCCCCGCAAAATTCAAAGACCTGCAGGTCCATTTCCTGAAGTTTATTAGTTACCAGCTCCCACACTCCCTTGTTCAGAGGTCTGTCAGTAATAGGCATTTCAAGGTACTTAAAAGGTAACTGATCCCTTTGAAACCCAAGAATTCTGGTGAGGTTCCTCTGAATAGCAATGTCAATGTTAAAAAATAACACCTTTGAATTGTTAAGGCTTACCTTTGTACCAGTGGCCAATGCAAATTCGTTCAGGATTTCCTTGAAAGCTCTGGCTTCCTTGACCGTAGGAATGCCCTGCAGCATTGTGTCATCAAAAAATTGTTGATGAGTAGAAGAAGCACCATCCAGAGTAAGTTTCAGACCCTAGATTCTTCCTTCAAAATTTTTTATTTTGATCGCTCTACCTAGCTCTTCCATCATGAGAACAAAGAGGAAGGGGGAGAGCGGATCCCCTTGTCTAAGACCCCTAGAAGGAATAAAGGTTCTAGAGGGAGACCCGTTAAGCGAGAAGCTGGTCGTGGATACAACGGCCATAACCTATCTTATCCAATTATGGTCCAAGCCATAAGCTCTTAGCACTGCCCTAATGTAAGACCAGCTTAGCTTATCATATGCTTTCACTAGGTCAAGCTACATGATCATACCAGCTTGCTTATTACTCTTAAGAGAGTGTACCACCTCGTGATCTTGTATGATTTTGTTGAGAATTTATCTTCCTTCCACAAATCTAGTTTTCTTCTCTAAGATGAGAGCAGGAAGAAGAGGCTTGAGTCTCTTATCAATCACTTTGGAAATAATTTTGTACACCACATTACATAAGGCTATGGGTTTGAATCTGTCTGGTGTCATAGCTTTTTCCTACTTTGCAATCAAAGCTTTGAAAGAGGCATTAAGAGCTTTCAAAACAGTTTAGGATCTTCTAGATTCTTCCACAACATCAAGGATATCTTATTTGACTGTTTTCCAGAAGGCTTTGAAGAAGTTCACATTCAATCCATCCGGGCCACGAGCTTTCCCATTTTGCATCTCACTGATAACTTCACTAACCTCCTCTTCAGACACTGGCATGTTAAGATTGTGGTTGCCTTCCCTAGTTACAATCTTAGGAATGAACTTGGTGAATTTGTTAATGAATCGAGATCTGTCAAAACGAGGCTCCTCTGTTATGTTAAGTAAGTGTTGAACTAGGACAAATTCCATTTCTTTGTGAGAGACGAGCTCTTTCCCTTGAGAATATTTAAGTTTTGAAATTTTGTTATGAGATCTCTGATCCAAGGTTGATCTATAAAAAAACTTCATCTTTCTTTCTCCTTCTCTAATCCACTGCACCCTCGATTTCTGTCTCGAGAAAATCTCCTCTTGCATGCACCGATTGTCCCATTCGTTTTGAAGAGGTTCAGCCTGAATTTTCCTTTCCTCAGTAAAACCTTTTGAGATGATGATCTGATTAATCTCCTGGAGTTTCTACTCAACTTCTCTTTTGGCTTTAGAAATATTACCAAACTCTTTTTTGTTCCAATATTTTAGCCTAGATTTCATGTGTTTAAGTCCATGCTGCAACATGAACATTTTAGTGCCTTGAATGGGCATATATTCCACCCACCATTTGTCAATATTGCTAGTGAATTCAGGGTGAGAGAGCCGGACATTTTCAAACCTAAAAGGTTTGTTCCTCAGTGTACCCATGAAAGTAGCTTCAAGTTGGACAGGCCAATGGTCCGAGCCTCTGAAGGGAAGGATTGAAGATGACATATCAAGGCCTTTGAGAAAAAGGTCCTCTAAGCTTATGAATATATCTAGTTTAGAGGCGAATTGAAAAGCCCCTCCCCTCTTATTATTCCAAGTAAAAGTGTCATTTACTGTTTTTGTGTCCACTAGCCCCATGTTATTCATGAAGTTTTGGAAGGCAATGGAATCTCTGCCTAGTTTTTAGGTACCGCCTTTTTTCTCTGTAAGAGATCTGATCATATTTAAATCCCTAGCCAGAATCTAGGGCATATAAGGATATCTCTCTCTAAGCTTCTCAAGGGAGGTGAGAAGCTTAAGTTTGTCTTCTAGCTTTTTAGGACAATAGACATTAATGATCATGTAGATCTCCTTATCACCCAAAGGTTGAATCACTAGGGATAGATAGTTCTTAGAAGCTTCAGCATCTAGGATTCCAAGTTTTTGAGGATCCCATAAAGTAAGAATCCCATCCGCCGAGTTATCTGCTTTAACCTCTAGATACTCATACTTGATTAACTATTTGTTATGTATCTCTCTGATCTTGTCCATTGAACATTTTGTTTCCTGAATAAAAACTATATCTGATTTTTCTTCTTCCATTCTACTGCTAAGAGTTCTTTGTTTCCTTTTACTTCCTAGACCCCTAATATTCCAGGTTGTAAGCTTCATTAAGAGTGGTTTGTAAAGGAGTAACTAGTAACATCCCTCATCTTACCTGATTTAATCATAATTTTCCCACGTTCGGTCAACAGCTCATTCTCTATTTTACTTCCTCTTGTCCTACTTGGGTTCTTGGAAGAATGCATCGGTGTATCCTCCATCGTTTCCACTCCCATATTCTCCTGGCTATCATGGTTTCTTTTGACTCCAAAACACTTCGTTTGTGATCTCCATAGGAAGATCTGTTGAACCCTGTCAAACTCCTCTTTTAGCAGAGAGTCTACCCCTTTGGTGATTCCCTGCTCCAGAAACTTTTCTAGATCTAAATTCTCCCTCTCTATAATGTCCTGCACTTCATGGTCTTCCATTCCAGCCTCACTTGGGGTCATCTCGTGGTCCCTACTGAGCTCCATAATGCTCAGCATATCATCCTTTTGTTTTTTGTTTTCTAGTGTATCCTCCATATTAGTATCACTTTCCTTCTCAATGGGAATATTCTCTAATTCCCGGTTTGTCCCGTTGTTTTTAACTTCTTATTCTAAGCTCTTGAAACTATTATGACTCAGTTGTCCATCTTCATTCATTTTCTTTTGGTACTGCTTGCCTCCTTTCCCTTTACCCTCAAGCTTAGTAAAACCTTCAGGATCCTTGCCTGTAATGGCTTTCGTATTGCTCTCCAGCTTGTTCAATGGGCAATCCCTGTATAGGTGCCCGTGCTCATGGAATTTACGGCACCTAAATGGGACATGTTCATAGTCCACCGTCTACAGCCATTCCTCGTCATACACTTCTAAAATAATTGCATCTGAAAGTGCCCTAGATAAGCCAATTTCCACACATATCCGGGCGAAGGAAGTGTATTTGCCTCTTACAGTAGAATCTGAGATCTTTATAAAATGCCCTAGCTTGTTGCCGATAGCCTCTAGAGACTCCGGCAGCCAATAATCTAAAGGAAGGTGATAGAGTCTTATCCATACTGGCACCGAGGTGAAAGTTTCTCGTTCTGGGACAAAGTTCATTACCCATGGTCTCATATAAAGGCCTGCAAAAGCGTAAAACTAAAGTCCTCCCTCGAACACTCTATGTTTATCCTCTAAGCTTGTGAACACCACCGTGAAGAAGCCCTTGAACCCAAGGTGAAGGTTAATTCCCCCCTTTGGTTTCTAGTGGTTCCTTATCCATGCTTGCAAAGCCTTCTCTGTTGTCCAAATCCACATAAATTTACATATAATAGCATACTCCGACATATGGTCTCTGTGTACCTGCAGCGCTGGGTCACTTAAAACAACCTGAGGAATAGTGGTTGACTTGGGTTTACAGACCCCTGTTGTACTCATAGGAGCAACTTTCAGACTGCTAACCTCTGTCCTCTTCTCCTTACTAGCTTCCTCATGATTCTCTTCATGTCCTTGAGGTCTGATAGTTTCTAATTTTTTTGTATTCTTAGCCTCTGTTACCACCTTCATTGGTTTCTTGAAGCGATGTGATCTAACTCCCTTGCTTCTGTCTGCAACCATTTGACCGTAGGAGGGAGATCCGTGCCCTGCCATGGTGACCAACGAAAAAACCCTAAAGCAAAACCGTCATGGATGGTAGAGCCTCCCTATCTACTCGTTCACCTACCTATGTGAAGCCCTATTTAGATTTCAAAAACCTATACATATTTATTTCTAATTGAAACTAAATTAGAAACCCATTGTGAATGTCTAACGGGAAAAATAAACTTAGACTTTAAATTCTTTTTTATCTTAGTTTCTAGATTATAGTGAATTTTTTTCAAATCGTATTATACAGGTGTTGATGTCTGGATATTTTCCAAACCAAAAATAAGAGAAATCGGTTGATCAAGGTCCCAAAACAAACCTATTTTCATTTGGTATGGAAATTCTCACTGGTATGTGGATGTGGTTGTCATTAAGGTGTTTTCCTCTTTGATTGGAAACTTAGGAACAATTTTGTAAAATGTAAACTAAAATTATTAGAGAAGCCCACCTACCCCTCTGGCTTACATAAAGGGCTTGCTCAGAGCATTCTGCCAATGCCAACGTCAACGTACTCATTGTTGGAATGGCCACTCACAAAATGAGCCTTTTTTATTTTAAATGATTTGTCATGCACTGATAAATACCAAAAATAAATCACCCTCCTCCAAGTAAATTACGTCGCAACAAGGCTCACTTAAACAATGAAAAATTAGAAATAAAATTTCTCAAAATTAGAAAATTATTTTTGAATTTACATAAAAAGAGAAATATTCAGCATTTCCGAAAACTTTAGTTAAAATTGTACAAATTCAACAAAATAACAAAAATTCAATACACTTTAACCATAAACCAAATACTATAATCCCTAAAAAGACCCGGAATAATAAAATTAAAACATAGGTTATTAAAGAGCATTTTAAGAAATACTTCAATGATCCTCGAGCATTGTACTTCAATGATACTCGAGCATTGTAAGAAATACTTCGATGATACTTTCGATAATTCCCCGATCGTTATATTTATTATTACTCACATGGTTGACATTGAAAAAGCTTTGGTGAGCTTTTGGTTATGCTTCATTGGTAATTATTTAAAACGCTTCAAAGATTATTATTTTAAGTTTTTTCCAATGATGGTTTTAACCTATTTCCAATAGATAGTTTTTCCTTCATTTCCAATTTAATATTTCTCAAAAGGCTTACACTTGCAGGCACATTTATGGTGCCTTATTTCACCACACCATGATGACTATACTCAATAATGTTACAATGGTGATATTATAGTGGATAATTTTTTATTTTTTCTTTTAATATTGTGATGTTATTATTTGAGGGAATTTTAGATTTAAAAATAATTGGGTTGATTCATATTGATGATGGGATCTTTGCTTGATGTGGACATATATTTATTATAGTTTATTTTTTAATATTTTTATGATGCTACATGGAGTATTGAAATTGATGAAATAGTTATGTGATTAAATATATTATGTTGTATGATATTTCTAATAGTTTATGTTTATCATATGCGATGGGAAGAGGAAGAACAATAGGAACATGTTGACTCCGAATAAGCCAATATATGTAGACACGAGATGTATCATGATGGCGTCCCGCCTTCCTCGAAAGTGTCCTCCCGTCGTTCTCGAAAATTCCTGCTGATATGACTGTCGTCCTGCAAACCTTTATGTTGACTTTATTGCCACAGTACTGGTTTCGATATGTGGGTTTAGGGTTGTGACCTGCGCTACCGGGTGGTAACCTACATCCGCCGGTTCATCACTATATCTTCCCACGTCCTTTTGTCAACCCGTCCATTATCATTATACACTTTTCCGTTGTTCAGCTCCAGCTCTGCTCCAAGGGTTCCGTCCTCTGTGGTTTTTGGTGTTCAACCTGGTTCTGTTATGCGTATCCTAGCACTGTAACGTTATGGAGGTAGGCTTTAAGTGTTCTCAGAAAGAGACCCTCGGCTCTGTACAGTTCCTAGTTTGCTTTCTGTTCATTTTGGTAGGGATTATTATATGTTCCGGGCTATTTCTGTCGCTTAACCACTGGAATCACTCTGTTACAGGTTACCATTCAAGTTTATGTGCTTTACCCTCTCCATAAGGTAAGCTCAGGTTCTTTTTGAACTGTTTTAGCTTTTCTCTTTCCAATTCTAATGTTTTCCGCCACGGTTCTTCAGGTTTTCATGGTGGCTTGTTCTCGAAGCTCGGTCACTTCGATACCAGGTAACACTTCACTGCAATTTTCTTCAGTATTGTAGTTAGCTGTGGACATACGCCTGTGTTTTTACCCTAACTTGTGTTTCTTTGGACTGTAGGTGACTCGGCTCTGTTGAATAGACGCGGCTCGGTGGTCTTGGTTAACTCGGCCTTCACTGTATCTGCTCGCCTGCATTAAACGGGTAGTGTTCTCCACATTCACATGCCTTTTATAGGTTCTGTAGGGTTCTGTCGGCCCTTGTAGGTTACGGTTATCGCCTGTGCGATGAGATTTTTGTTGGATTGTCTCCTTTGGACGTAGTAGCTCTCTGTAGCCGTGCACTGGTTCCTTATTTCTAGTTTCTCCACCTTGCAATGTAATTATTTTTACAGTTGGTCTTTCGTTCTGAGGTTTTTACCTCTGGTTGTACTAAACCCTTCTCGGTATGCCGTTACCCCGTCATTTGATGACCTGGGTTGTCGTGGTTTTTGGAAACCCTTCTCTGTACTGATTATTTTGGATAATAAAAACGCTCGTCGTGATATGGCTGTGCCAATTTCTCAAATGCTGTTACTTGTATCTTGCTGTTCGAATGTTAAATTGTAATTCTTGGTTCTGCTCTTAGATTCTGGTTTGGTTTGGTTATAATGTGCGGATTTGTTTTAGAAGCTATGAACAGTAAGCAAGGGTTTGTACAATCTTATGAAATGTTACAGTATTTGGATTAACTCTGCTACGGCACTTAACTTTCTGGTTAATTAATCAAGGGTTCTTGTGGAATACCTGTGAATGCTTCTATTCGTGCGTACCAACTTCTGTTCCTTGTGTATGGTAATGTCTTGCTTGTCAACGTCCGCTATTATGCATTCGTCTGGTGTTGACCTGTGTGTATGCGTCCTTGGGTGTGTTCTATCGGACAGTATGTCGACTGTCACGCCTGCTCCACTTGTGAATTGTATCTGTCTTTTATATCAAATACGATTGGATTGTACAGTAACTTATATTATGATGCAAGAAAAATAGACTATTACAGTGATGATTAAAAGAATGAATCGATCATAGAAAATCTATTTTGAAAAGGACCATCTATTTGAAATGACTGTAGTTTTCTTTTTGTTTCTTTCGTCAGAGAGAGGAACCTCTTACAATCATATCCTGCTATCTTTAAACTCAAAGAATCTAACTGTTCTTTCTCAGTTGAACTGTCCCAACAAATTTGGGCAACTGTTTCTTTTCTAACTGTCTAAAACTAACATAACGCTTTTAAGGAAAATTAATTTAACTAACAGTTATGTTTCTGTTTCTAATTCCCAAATAAAGGCAGAATCAGTGTATGAACTAATTTAACCGAATCCTATCAGCATATAAAAAAAGTAAATAAAACCAGTAAATGAAATGAAATAACCGACAAGGCTTTGACACCTGTCCAGTTATACGTAGTGACTGTTTGTTCTATTTCTCTCTGAGACTGCCAGCCTCATTCTGCCTCCTCAGAGCTGGATGCTCCTGCATCAGGCTCCCGGGGTGACAAAAAGTCATGGCTCCGTTCCATGAGGTCGTCAACAGAGTATCCCGTCTTTTGTATTTGTGTCTCATTAAGCCACGAACTATCCTCTATTGGACGGTTCTTCCATTTTACCAAATACCGCAAATACTCCTTCCTGCGTGTGCGCTTGGCTACCTGTGTGTCCAGAATTCCCTCAATCTCGATGGGTGGTGCCATCGGCATCTGTCTCGTCCATGAATTTCCCTCCAATTTGGTGTCCCGCGGTGGCTCTGCTACTGCATCATCTGCTGAACCTGCAACATAAGGGAACATATCTGCCACATTGAAAATAGGGGAAATATCAATCCCTGGTGGCAACTGTATCTCATAAGCGTTCGCAGAAAACTTGCGAATGATCTTGCAGGGCCCGATCTTCTTAAACTTGAGCTTGCTGTACTATCGCTTTGGAAACCGTTCCTTGCGTAAGTACGCAAGTACTTCATCCCCGACATTAAATTGAACTTCCCGACGTTTTGCATCAGCTCGCTGCTTGTACCTTTGACTGTTGTCCTGTAGTTTCTGCTTAACCTGTTCGTGCAGTTTGCTCATAGCTTGGGCAAAATCCTCTCCATCAGCGCTCCGTTTTTCCAGTTTCCCCAAATCTCGTAACTCGTGCACTCCTCGCGGATGCATGCCGTACAGTATTTGGAATGGACTATAACCTGTGCTACGGTTAGGGGAATCGTTGTATGCGAATTCCGCCTGTGCCAGTACACGATCCCAAGTTCGGGAATTTTCACCTGTTAAACTTCTGAGCAAATTCCCTAGACTCCGGTTCACTACCTTCGTCTGTCCGTCCGTCTGCGGATGATAAGCGGAGCTGAACTACAACTGAGTATCTAACTTTTTCCATAGGGTTCTCCAGAAATGACCTGTAAACTTGACATCTCTGTCAGAGATAATGGTTCGTGGAAGTCCATGTAACCGCACAATCTCTGTAAAGAAAAGGTGTGCTATGTAAGTAGCGTCGCTGGTTTCCTGCACGGTACAAAGTGTGCCATCTTCGAAAATTCGGTCGACTACAAACCATCACTGAATCAAAGCCGCGTTGTGTTTTTTGGTAAACCCAGCACAAAATCCATGCTGACCGAAACCCAAGGTCGACTAGGAATGGGCAATGGCAATATAAAGTCCAGTGTCTGACTGTGACCTTTGCCAATTGACAAATTTTACACCTAGCCACATACCTCTGCACATCCGCTGCAACTTAGGCCAAAAATAGAAATGTTGTACCTGAGCAACGGTCTTGTCAATTCCAAAGTGTCCTGCTAGGCCTCCACTGTGTTTTTCCTGTATGATATTTTCCCGCATGGAACAATTGGGAATGCATAACTGCCCTCCCTTGAACAACAATCCTTCCTGTAAGTTATAATCCAGCCACTTGCTGTCGTTTCGTAACAGCGGGTTCTGGCAAGCCTCATAGGCTTCCATAAACTCGGTGTCAGTCGGGTACAGCTCTTTCAAGTGTTCAAATCCTAAGATCTGCATTGTGCTCTCCTGTAACAGTAATGTTCTTCTACTAAGCGCATCTGCTACCTTATTTGATTGCCCACTAATGTGCTTTAGTACAAATGTGAAACTTTGCAGGTACTCAACCCAAGCTGCATGCTTGTGGTTTAATTTATGCTGCTGCATAATGTACTGTAATGCAGAATTGTCAGAAAATAAAACAAATTCGTTACCCAATAGATAATGTCGCCAGTGCTTCAAAGCCTGCACAATAGCGTAAAATTCCTTGTCATAGGTCGAGTACTTTTGTCTGCTCTCATTTAGCTTTTCGCTGAAATAAGCAACTGGTCTGTCCTCCTGGCTAAGGACTGCTCCAATGGCTGTACCACTGGCGTCGCAACGAACTTGAAAAAGTTTGTTGAAATCAGGCAGTCTCAACACAGGTCTTTCAGTAATCTTCTTCTTCAAGATCTGAAAACTGTTTTCTGTTGCTTCAGTCTAGTGAAATGGCTGATTCACTTTCTTGATTGTATCCAACATTGGTGCGCAAATCTCGCTGAAATTTCTAATGAACTTCCTGTAAAAACTGGCAAGTCCATGGAAACTTCGAACTTCAAACAAACTCCTCGGAGAAGGCCAGCTAACTATAGCTGCTACCTTTTCTGGATCCATTTTTAATTCATTCTCCGCAATAACAAAACCCAGATATATTAGTTCCCGTTGAAAAAAGGTACATTTCTTCAAGTTAATTAACAGCTTGTTTTGCTGTAATTTTCTCAATACACTCTGCAAATGCCTGAAATGCTCCTCCTTAGTCTTACTAAAAATCAGAATATCGTCCAAGTAAACTATAACAAACTTACCGTTAAACTCTTTCAGCACTTCATTCATCAGACGCATGAATGTGCTGGGAGCGTTGCTCAAACCAAACGGCATCACCAGCCATTCGTATAAGCCCTCATTTGTCTTGAAAGTGGTTTTCCATTCATCTCCCTCACGAATCCGGATCTGGTGATATCCACTCTTCAAATCAATCTTTGAAAAGTAAGTCGCTCCACTCAGACAATCCATCATATCGTCCATCCTTGGTAAGGGAAACCTGTACCTAACGGTAATTTTGTTAATCGCCCTGGAATCCGTACACATTCTCCACTCTCCTCCTTTCTTTGGAGCCAAAACAGTAGGTACTGCACATGGGCTCATGCTCTCTCGAATCAAACCTTTGTCCAACAACTCTTGGACCTGTTTCCTAATCTCTTCATGGTCCTTGGGACTCATGCGGTAAGCTGCTTTATTTGGCAGACTTGCCCCTGGTATAAAGTCAATGCAGTGACTAATACCCCTCCTAGGTGGCAACTCATCTGGAAGATCATCCACCACAATGTCTCCAAAATCCTGCAGAAACCTCTGAACTTCTTTTGGCAAATCTGAAACCTGTGTGTGGAGTACCATTGTTCTTGGTCTCCTTATGACAGCGAAATTTATCTCGTTGTCTTCAATCTGCTTTATGAATTCTTTCCCACCTAACAGCAGTGCTTTCACTCCACTAACTTCTGCTGTGGTTTCCTCTTTGATGGGTACAAGCGTATGCTTGATCCCGTCTTTCACAAATTTGTAGCAGTTAGTTTTCCCATCATGAACTGCACTTCTGTCAAACTGCCAAGGTCGTCTTAACAACAAATGACAAACATCCATTGGCATGACATCGCAAAGAATCTTGTCCTTATACTTACCTATCTGGAACTCTACCTCACACTGTTCATCAACTAACAGCTGATGCCCCTTCTGCAACCACGATACTTTGTAGGGAGTGGGATGTTTCAGCTTCTTCAATCCCAGCTTCTCCACCATCTCCACAGCTACCAAATTATCAGTACTCCCACTGTCAATGATCACCTTACAGCACTTACCTCGTGACTTGCAAACAGTGCGAAACAAAGCCTTTCGCTGATCTGGCTCTGCAATCTCCTTTGCTGGCTTCAATAGCACCTTATTCAATACCAAGGCTTCACCTATCTCAGGTGTGTTCTCTGCTTCTTGAGGTGTCTCCTCTGCATCCTCTGGCTGAGCAACATAGGTGCCTCTCCCACCTGCTGGTTCACCCTCAGGACAGTCATAAGACTTGTGTCCCAACTTATGACAACGGTAACACTGGACAGTTCCCCTGCCCCGACCAAATCCTCGTCCTCTATGAGCTGGTCATCCTTCCCTGTTGCTGTTGTCCTTATCTATTGTACCAGCAGATTTGGAACTGTTGCCCTCTTCATTTGGACTTGCACCTCTACCTCTGCCATAAACTTTGCCTTTTCCTCTGCCAGAACCACCTCCTCTCCTGGTGTTTTGTTTCCTGTTTATCTTCTCCTCTGCCTTCAATGCAAACTGATAGGCTTCATCCAGTGTTTGTGGTGAAAGAATACCAATTTCGTCTAAAATCTCCCCTCTCAAGCCATTTACAAATCTGGCTGTTTTCTCTGAGGTATCTTCCACATACCCTGCTCGCAGATTTAATTTATAGAATTCCTCTGTGAAGTCTCTAACAGTCATTCCCCTTTGTTTCAAGTTCTGTACCTGCCTGTACAACATAATCTGATAGTCTTTCGGTAGGAACTTCTCTTTCAGCTTTGCTTCCATCCTGGCCCACTTCTTGATTGGTTGTTTTCCTAATCTCCTTCTTTTTGCCTGAACGCTGTCCCACCATAAGGACGCATGTCCTTTCAGCTTGGTGGCAGCAAACATTACTTGTTTGTCTTCGCTGGTCTCCTCAAACTCAAAGAATTTATTCACTTCACTCAGCCAATCTAACAACACATCTGCCGATAAGCTTCCGTCATAGGTAGGCAACTCATGCTTTGGCTTATGATTGGACAGCAAAACTGACTTTAATAATCTAAGTTCCAGTGTTATTCCCTCAAACTCATCCTCCTCTGGTTCAACTGCCTCTTCATCACTGTTATCTGCTGGGTTTCTTCTTCCTCCAGCCTCTATCACTGCCAATCTCTCACACAAAACTCTTATCTCCTCTCGCAATCCACCATCTACTGGACTGTGGACTACTCGTCCTCTTCCTCTTCCTCTTCCTCTTCCTCTTGCCTCACCTTCACCCTCTACCTGTTCCATTAGTTCTAACTCAAAAACTAGCTCTGATACCACTTATGATGGCGTCCCGCCTTCCTCGAAAGTGTCCTCCCGTCGTTCTCGAAAATTCCTGCTGATATGACTATCGCCCTGCAAACCTTTATGTTGACTTTATTGCCACAGTACTGGTTTCGATATGTGGGTTTAGGGTTGTGACCTGCGTTACCGGGTGGTAACCTACATCCGCCGGTTCATCACTATATCTTCCCGCGTCCTTTTGTCAACCCGTCCATTATCATTATACACTTTTCCATTGTTCGGCTCCAGCTCTGCTCCGAGGGTTCCATCCTTTGTGGTTTTTGGTGTTCAACCTGGTTCTGTTATGCGTATCCTGGCACTGTAACGTTATGGAGGTAGGCTTTAAATATTCTCAGAAAGAGACCCTCGGCTCTGCACAGTTCCTAGTTTGGTTTCTGTTCATTTTGGTAGGGATTATTATATGTTCCAGGCTATTTCTGTCGCTTAACCACTGGAATCACTCTGTTACAGGTTACCATTCAAGTTTACGTGCTTTACCCTCTCCATAAGGTAAGCTCAGGTTCTTTTTGAACTGTTTTAGCTTTTCTCTTTCCAATTCTAATGTTTTCCGCCACGGTTCTTCAGGTTTTCATGGTGGCTTGTTCTCGAAGCTCGGTCACTTCGATACCAGGTAACACTTCACTGCAATTTTCTTCAGTATTGTAGTTAGCTGTGGACATACGCCTGTGTTTTTACCCTAACTTGTGTTTCTTTGGACTGTAGGTGACTCGGCTCTCTTGAATAGACGCGGCTCGGTGGTCTTGGTTAACTCGGCCTTCACTGTATCTGCTCGCCTGCATTAAACGGGTAGTGTTCTCCACATTCACATGCCTTTTATAGGTTCTGTAGGGTTCTGTTGGCCCTTGTAGGTTACGGTTATCGCCTGTGCGATGAGATTTTTGTTGGGTTGTCTCCTTTGGACGTAGTAGCTCTCTGTAGCCGTGCACTGGTTCCTTATTTCTAGTTTCTCCGCCTTGCAATGTAATTATTTTTACAGTTGGTCTTTCGTTCTGAGGTTTTGACCTCTGGTTGTACTAAACCCTTCTTGGTATGCCGTTACCCCGTCATTTGATGACCTGGGTTGTCGTGGTTTTTGGAAACCCTTCTCTGTACTGATTATTTTGGATAATAAAAACGCTCGTCGTGATATGGCTGTGCCAATTTCTCAAATGCTGTTACTTGTATCTTGCTGTTCGAATGTTAAATTGTAATTCTTGGTTCTGCTCTTAGATTCTGGTTTGGTTTGGTTATAATGTGCGGATTTGTTTTAGAAGCTATGAACAGTAAGCAAGGGTTTGTACAATCTTATGAAATGTTACAGTATTTGGATTTACTCTGCTACGGCACTTAACTTTCTGGTTAATTAATCGAGGGTTCTTGTGGAATACCTGTGAATGCTTCTATTCGTGCGTACCAACTTCTATTCCTTGTGTATGGTAATGTCTTGCTTGTCAACGTCCGCTACTATGCATTCGTCTGGTGTTGACCTGTGTGTATGCGTCCTTGGGTGTGTTCTATCGGACAGTATGTCGACTGTCACGCCTGCTCCACTTGTGAATCGTATCTGTCTTTTATATCAAATACGATTGGATTGTACAGTAACTTATATTATGATGCAAGAAAAATAGACTATTACAGTGATGATTAAAAGAATGAATCGATCATAGAAAATCTATTTTGAAAAGGACCATCTATTTGAAATGACTGTAGTTTTCTTTTTGTTTCTTTCGTCAGAGAGAGGAACCTCTTACAATCATATCCTGCTATCTTTAAACTCAAAGAATCTAACTGTTCTTTCTCAGTTGAACTGTCCCAACAAATTTGGGCAACTGTTTCTTTTCTAACTGTCTAAAACTAACATAACGCTTTTAAGGAAAATTAATTTAACTAACAGTTATGTTTCTGTTTCTAATTCCCAAATAAAGGCAGAATCAGTGTATGAACTAATTTAACCGAATCCTATCAGCATATAAAAAAAGTAAATAAAACCAGTAAATGAAATGAAATAACCGACAAGGCTTTGACACCTGTCCAGTTATACGTAGTGACTGTTTGTTCTGTTTCTCTCTGAGACTGCCAGCCTCATTCTGCCTCCTCAGAGCTGGATGCTCCTGCATCATTTGGCATCGCTGGTTTTTGTCAGGTGCGCTACACGTCAGTAGCTGATGGCGACAAGACCTCCAGCTGTGAGCACGAGAGCATCCCGGGAGAATGATTCAGTCGCTGAAACAATCGGCAAAGAACCCAATCGTCCAACTGACACAAAGGAGAGAGCAAATTAATTAGCCCCAAAACTTAATTCTAGTTAACATTTTATATTTTTTTTTGGAATTGCAGGTTTACTTTTAAGGTTACCGGAAATACTGCAGATCCAGAAATATTCTGAAAGTTTTCATTAATGTTGCGTAATGGGTGGAATAAAGATTTCATCATTCTAAGAACAATTAATGGAAAACTTTTTATTGTCCTAGAAACAATTATAAATTCACACACCTCCGATTAGGAAATTGATTGTCATTTTGAAAATAGCTTATGTCTTATAAGAAAAAACTTTATTAATGTTCTGTAATTTCTAAAATTCGAAACAAAAATGAAAAACTTTTTATCATCTTGAAAACACCTATAAATTAAAAACATTTATAAATTCACACACCTTTGATTATGGAATTGATTGTCATTTTGAAAATAGCTGGTCTCATAGGTTTCTAGAATACTCTAGGAATATGCTAAATTAATAAACAACTCCGATTCTAAAATATTTTAGGAATATGCTAAATTAAAAAACAACTAGGATTCTAAAATATTCTGGAAATCTTTATTAATATTAGAAATTTTCATTAATATTTTATAATTTCTAGAACATTCTAGAATTTGAAAAAAAAAGGAAAACTTTTTATTGTCCAGAAAACAATTATAAATTAAAAAAATAATTCTTTTATTGTGTTTTATAAATTAAAAACAAATCTTAAATTAAATAATTAAAAAATTTAATATAATTAAATTTTTATAAATTGTATTTTCAAATCAGAAAAAAAAAACAAATTTAAAAATATTTAAAAATTACATTTCACAAAAAAACACTATTCTATAGGTCGATAATTCTAGAGACAGTACTCTCTATCATATCATGATTACCAATATATATTTACCCTCATTCTCTATATATAAAAAACAAATATTTACTTAATTTAAAACATAATTATATTAAAAAAAAATTTTTATAATTAATTTAACATAATTATTATAACTAGACATCTTATATAACACTAAATTAAATAACAGGCAGAAAAAGCTTTATAATTTGAAGCATGCTAAATAGCAAAATCATTAATAAAAAATGAATAAAAAATGTGATTTTATAAAATATTATAATAATTATTATGAACCTAATGTGGAAAAGAAAAAACAGAAAGGGAAAGGATAAAGAATCATGATACATATTATTAAATCTAGGATTTGGAAAAAGAAAAAACAGAAAAGAAAAAACAGAAAGGGATAGAATAAAGAATCATGACCCCTATATTGAATCTAGATTTGGAAAAGAAAAAACAGAAAGGGATAGGATAAAGACATGACCCTTATATTGAATCTAGATTTGGAAAAGATTTGGAAAAGAAAAAACAGAAAGGAATAGGATAAAGACATGACCCCTATTATTGAATCTAGATTTGGAAAAGAAAAAACAGAAAGGGATAGATTTGGAAAAGAAAAAACAGAAAAAGATATAAAGAATCTAGATATTTTAAAGAATCATGATACCTAAAGAATCATGATACCTAGATATTTTAAAGAATCATGATACCTAGATATTTTATGTTATATTTGCAAAAGAAAAAACAAAAAGGGATAGGATAAAAATTCATGATACTCCATATTTAAAGTCATATTTTCACTAACTAAAAACAGAAAATCCACTTTGTAAATGGGATATGGGAAAGGAAATGGGAAATCTTATTTTAGATAGAATTATTTTCACTAACTTAAAACAGAAAATCCACTTTGTAAATGGGATATGGGAAAGGAAATGGGAAATCTTATTTTAGATAGAATTTGTTTGGATTTTGAGAATACTTGAAATCTCATTTTAGATGGAATTTATTTCGATTTTGAAAATATTTGTAATATATTAGAAGTGTACAATGAAAAATTGCATAATTTGTTGGACTTCAAAATATTTTTAAAATCCACCTTTTAATATTAATATTATTGAATACTAGGTGCTATAATTTGGATTAAGAAAATAAGTTAATACTTTAATATTAATATTAATGGAGGGTAATACTGTTTTGTATTAAAATGGGAAATGTCAGGTTGAAGAATTCTCACGGGCACAGATCCCTTTCTCTTGGTTGGCAGGGTTTGGGCGAGGCAGTATTCGTGCATGATCCAGTTGGTCATCACGCCCTCACCAGCCTTTCCTTTGTAAAACACCAGTGCTTTCTTCGCGCCCACTTTTCTCGGCGACGTGCTTCCCGACTTATTAACAATGGGTATGTCTGATCCCGTAGATTTCCAGTAGCCAGAGCCTGCGGGTCTGTTTGGCCGCGCTCCGCTGAGATATTCCCGGTTCCTCGGACTGAAAAAATACCATTCGTTCTCTCCGAAAAATGCCTTTGCTGAAACACAGTGAATACTGATGAACTACATTAGTGGATTCGAAATCAAATTTTCACATTGGGAAACACAGTGAATACAGATGAAGTACATTAGTGGATTCGAAATCAAAATTTCACATTGGGAAATCGATTTGCAACAAGAAATTGTTGAAAAGTTAAAGTTTGAAAAATTATTCAATCTAAAATCGGAAAAAAAAAAATTATATGGTGAGAAAGTATATCATAGACTAACAGAAAATAAAAGTATTAGGCATACCCAAGTGAACTTGGAGGAATGAAAACTCACCGGGCAAATCCCAGGGGTCGTGTTGGTAGGGATCAATGTCCGCAATAACTGGGGCAGGCAGAGGGGAGGAGGATACCTTCTTCTCCAGGTAATGGGTGATGAGTTCCTCATCGGTGGGATGAAATCTGAAGCCTACAAGGAGCTCTGGCACCGTCTGCTGCTGGAATGCCACTCCCTCCATCGTCAACGATTGATTTCTTGCTGAGCGAGCAGGCGATCGTAGAGACGTGTTTGAAATTCAGGAGCGGAGTGTGTCTCCTTTTATGGTTGCCGCCCCCGCATTCTTCCAAACCTGTCAAATCAAAGCACTCGCTGCTTGCGCACCTACCACGTCTCTCGCACATTGACACATGGTCTGACGTGACCATTAACGTGGTGCCCAAGAAATCTTGCAAACATTCATCAGGGAGAAGGCGCGAGTACGTGCTCGGAAATGGCGAAAGGAGAAAGCCATGAGACCCTGCGATGCACGAGATTGGAGATGTGGAGGGGGCTCCACTGTCGGGCGAAGGACAAAAATGCCGTGTGCAGAGAACGACGATGTTGTGGACCAAAAATATTGACTCGCCCACCACTGCAACGTGTGAATGAAGATTCCTCCGCCATCTCGCCCAACTTATTTTTATTTTTTGGAATTATTTTGGTGTATATTTACGGATTATTTTTGTGATCTAATCTTATTTTGTTTATAAAACATCATTTTACATTGGACATGTGGGATTATTAGTTGATAATCAGTAAGGGAGCAAGTTTCATTACAGCTAGATTCTTTTAAGTTTGGAAGGTTAACTTGTTTCTTGCGTAATACTCCAAGTCCACTTCAAGTCCAAAAGAACTCGCTATTCTGTTATTTCCTTGTCTCACTATTTCAAATTTTAAACTTATCTAACTATTTCAATTTTTAAATTTATTTTATTATTTATTTAATTTTGAAAGATAATGCAGTGATAAAAACATCTTTGCTTTACCTTAATTATAAGTGCAAAATATCTCGACTTCACTCACTATAGTAGGTATGAAGCATCTAAACTAAATGGTTGCAGAGATCAGAATCTAGGAAAAACATTCCCAGAAATCTAATCTGGGAAATGTTTTAATAGTTTTTATAGTGAAATTTGATTTAACACCATCAAGAATTTTTGGGAGCTCAAAATCCCAAAAAATTTTAATTTCAATTTCCAAAAAATTCTATCATATTTTTAAAAATTCTATCATATTTTTAAAAATCTGGAGTAAATTTCCATTTTTTTCCAGGAAAATGTGATCTCTTGTAACTGTGGCATTATTTTTTTTATTTCTTAATATTGACTTTTTTTAATTCACAACTTTAAAATATTATTAATAGTTATAAGGGTTAGCACCTTTTTTTTTGCCATATACTGAAAATAACTTTAATTAATTAAAACATTTTAGTCTCACTCAAAACCTAAAATTTAGTTAAATAAATAATATTTGCAAAGAATTCAAATTCTTATTAATTATCTAAATTACTATAATAATTCCATATAATTTTCATAACATTTAATTTTAATCCATACTTAAAAGTGAAATATTATTTATAATTATAAAATTTAATAATTAAATAAATTTAATTTATTTACACATTATAATTATTTTAATAAAGCTTTTAATATTCTTTTAAAATAAATTTATATCAATATTAGTTTAATTGACGATGGCATGGAAGATGAAATTTTATGTGTGAGAGTGTGCTATGTTCAAATCTCTATGATTCACCTATGTTTGTGGAAGGGGCATACAAGTGCACCTAAAAGTTATAGTGGTAACAATTAAATATATGATGAATCCAATTGTAGATTCATCTAAAAAAAAAAAATTCATCAAAACTTTTAATTAACAAGTTAAAGGAAAATCTTTTGAAAGGAGAATAATTTGAAATTTCTTTCCTTTACTTCACATTCTATGCATAGTGTTAAAGAATATCAATACAAGTAAAAATTTCAC
>APFE030893990.1:86120-142251 GCA_000404065.3 Pinus taeda | reverse complement strand
TTGAAATTCATCTTAAAAGATTAAATTCATTTAAATTTTTTGGAAGATGTAAGTTATACCAAATTTTAAGGTTAATTTTTGGAATTTAACATTGTTTAAAATTAGCTAATTAAAATTTACAATTTCAATGATATTTATCTAAAAAATTAAATAGATTGTGGAATTAAATTAAAATTCTTCTGTAGAATGTTAGTCATCCTTATCATCACCTTCTTCTATATGAATTTGACCCCACAGTTGTTGAAACATCTTTTTAAAGTCGTCATATTCTATGCATGCCTCTTTGTATGCACCATGGGTAAAATTTTCCATGCGAGTGCGAGTTTCCGAATTGGTTTCTTTGAGAGTGTGTATGCCAACCTATTTGTGTTTCCCTTCTTATATTTAATGACTAGATGTAGCTACTACACAAACCTCATCCAGTTATAAGGTCTGATTTGTTGAAGCTCACAATAGGCCTACAAATATTGCCATTGATAGTGATCGATGTGGATAATGGCTTCCTTTCTCATCATATAACACTTCCACTTCTTAAAAAATTAAACTAGGCCATAGATTCCCTTATCATACATAGGTAGTTTCCTCCATGAAACATTTTAGGATGGTAAATACTATAACATCCCATTGATGGGATGGAATGTTCCACCAAACAGGAGAATGATAAAACCATAAGAGAGAGGCCCAACTAGACTCTCCCTGCTTAGGATAACTAAATCCTCTAGATTGTTGGCTTGATTACTAGTTTTGATGGGATTTAATAGTCAAATAAAATCCCAAATCAATTAAATTATCCTTGAAAATGTGAATTAAAACATATCGTGACCTAAAAAACAAAGATTATTCCAAATTTACGACACCACAGTATAATAGATTATTCCAAATTGTCAAATAAGAAATATTTAATCAAATGATTGAAATATAAGTGACTCGTCTATTCTATTCTAATAAAACGAAATTTACATTATTCTATTATTCAAAGGGATATGAGCATGCATAGAATAATATAAGAGCATGAAATTCCCCTCTATAATAGATATCCATAGTTCGAAATAGTTTATATGCAAATCATGGTCCATGTCTATATTTTAAACTCATATTCCTAGTTTAAACAATTAAGAGCAAAACTAATGAATTTAAATTTGTAAAAGATAACAATGTATACACAAAATAGTCCAACAACACATGTGTTTCTTCTATATAATTTTGGCTAGGAATGGCTTCACAACATTAAATATCTTTCAAAATTAGTTTAGCTATTATCTCTAGGTAATGTTCTCCCTAATTACATAATTTTGCAACCCGTGTTTTTTTTGGGAATTTCTCATTCTTATACAGTCATAGATACCACTAATTCCATGAGGTGGATGAGAATTGCACTAATGAAATTGATTCAATTTTTTATTTTGACAGGTAACTGACTGACCATTTAGGTAGTTGGAGGTGGAGAGTAATGCATGCATTCTTTATAGAATACATTCCCATTGGCCAAGAATTTTCTTGATCTATTTAGCTTAAGAGTGGAAGTATTTATTCTATTACCACTTCATACTTTTCCACATATTGAGAAATCAACTCCAAGTCACTTTAAGTGGCAGTCTTAAAAAATGTTAGATGGATGACTTCTTCTAAAGGAAAAATGAGGAGATTGAAAAGGGGTATTTGATTCATACGCTTCAACTGTTGTATAACATCCATCCACTCTCTCAACCCTTAGCTATATAATTCAAGCGCCTCCTAGGATGTACTTCTTAGAGATGTCCGGGAGTAGAAAATAATCCAGAACCATGCCATTTTCACAAACCATAACACATGATTCTAAGTTGACATGATTAATTATCCATTTCATCATATCATAATAAGGGAGGATGGATATGTGATGAATTCAAGTTTCCATAGTTTCTAGAACAAATCACCATCCACTTCATCATCTATATCTCCTTCCAGTTTCAGTATTTTGACAATACCTTTCTTCTTGGGGTCTTGTTCAAACTTGAATATTTTGTTAAAGTTGGACTATTCAAGCTAATTTGAAATTCCTATGATCGAGGAGGTATTAGAGAATAATGTTGAATTTAGGTTGTTGATTTCTTTGAGTGTTAGGCCTTAAGGGTCCTTAACATTGGGTGATTTCTCCTTTTAATCTAAACGATTTAACATGATGATCTTAAGTTTCTACAAAGTGCAATAAATAAGGACTTACTAAGGAAATAAATTATGGGTTAAGAAAGATACTCATATAAAAAAGGTAGGGGATGAACTTACTAGTTACCCCAAGAAGAGAAATATGTTGGATGTGGAGCCTGATTATCTTCTGTATTCAAAGGTATCGCTGCATTGGACCCCAGTTCGTAATGGGGCATCAAAGTTGCTCGTAAAATATATGCTGCAGGGGGGATCCAAGGGGGGGCTATGACCTTTGGAAGCCCCCCCGGTGGGGGATTGGGGGCAGCGCCCCCCAAAGCTAAAAATAGATGTAAAATTGCCTTGTAAAATGTTGTAATTTCGTAGTCAATCTGAGCCTTTCATTAGGTGGAGATTTGACGGTAGAAGTTATGTTTAATTTAGGGTTTTTTGCTCTAGAAGGCAACCCCTTGCTATATATGAGGGAATTGTATTGTGTCTATGCAGATTTGTATTCTGAGCGAGAAGAGAGAGGATATTGAGCGAGAGAGAAGAGAAAATTACAACGTATCTGTTGTAGGTTGTATATCTTCAGTTTGCTAGATAATATGTTCCATCAGCGGTTCCAGTGTGGGTGCGGCTACCCCATCTCCCCCTGCATTGCTGGAGCCAGAAATCTCTTCAAATCATAGGTAACTCCCTCGACAGATACATTGACCAGGCCGTAAGGAAAGATCAATACTCCTGCGCCCGAATATGCGTGGAAGTAGATCTGGAAGAAGGACTACCTAAAGCAATAAAACTCACAGTGGCAGGATGGTCCCATATCCAGGAGCTGGATTATGAGCAGATCCCCTTTAAATGCAGACACTGCCACGGCTATGGACACTTTGCAAGACACTGCAAGAAAAAAATGGAAGACCAGAACCATCCCCCCAAGGGAGATCAATGGACTACAATCCAGAAAACGGGTAATGCAAAAGCAACAGGGAATAGCCACAAAGGGGAATAATCAAGGAAACCCCATCAAAGAAAATGAAACCCAATAGAAATCGGAGGAGACCCCAATTTCTGAAGAAGCCTCTCCATCAGAACCTCTACAAACGGACCTGATCATACCAGCACAGGCCGAAGAATCTCTGGCAAATAAAGAGCAAGTCGGAGAAGCATCGCTTGGCTCTCCTCAGGGCAGCCCCTCCAGGCTTTCATATGCTGATATAACAAAGAAGAAAAAATTGCCAGAACCATCAGATTCCTCAGAGGAAGAGACCTACGAGAGACCCTCGAAGAAGGCAGGCAGGAAGACCCACAAAGCAGTCAGGGAGGAGGAGGCAGAGCGTCTCAAAATGCAAGGCAGCCAATCCACAATAGAGATGACAATAGGAAGAAATACTAGAGGAAGATCCAACAAGGGAGGAATCCCAAATCCCTCGCCAGGTAAATAATGAGAATAGTCTCTTGGAACTGTAGAGGCCTGGGGACCCAACCAAAAATCAAAGCCGTCAAAGATCTAATGAAAATAGAACCCTCAGACATCCTCCTGCTCCAAGAGACCAAAATCGATGGGCAAGCCCTCAAGGACATCAGCAAATAAAAATGGAAGAAGAACGAAGGCATAGCAGTCAGCTCAAGGGGAACCTCGGGAGGTGTTGCAACTCTCTGGTCGGAAGATCTGTTCCATATGTCTAACTGCCATGAGACCCAGCACTGGATCTTCACGGAGCTCAAGCATCTAGAAAGTAAGTTAACTATAGCCTTATTCAATTTATATGTACCTGTTAACTATGCAGAAAAAAGAGACTGTTGGAATACTCTCTCGGCCTTCTTAGATCAACACTCCCTCAATAATATTGTTCTGGGAGGAGATCTTAACCTAGTCATGAAGCCAAAAGAAAAAAGGGGGGGAAACAGCAACAGAGATCAGATGCTCCCTTTTGTAGAAGAAATAATGCAGTAGTGGGACCTTCTAGATTTTGCCCCGGCAAGAGGCAAATATACTTGGACAAACAACAGAACTGGGCCTGACCACATCGCTGCCCGGCTGGACAGATTTCTAATACAAACCTCCCTGCTGATGGAAAATCTCCTCATATCAACAAAAATTCTTCCCAAGCTTTCCTCGGATCACAAGCCAATTCAACTCCTTTTGGCCCCTGAAGAAGATCTTGGTCCCATTCCCTTTAAATTTAATCCTCTATGGATCGAAAAAGAAGGGTTCATGGACACTATCCAAACAGCTTGGGATATCCCCATCAATGGATCCCCAAGTTATGTGTGGGAGCAAAAATTAAAAGCTACCAAAAAAGCTCTTAAGGAGTGGCTAAGGAAACTCCATAACCCCACCACCCATCAGAGAAAAACCGATGTCCAGTAGCTAGAAACCTTGCAAATAGGTATGGAAGGGCTTTACATAACCCCGGAAATTTTAAATAAAGAAGCAGCCTTTCAAAGAAACATCCATCAATCCATCAGAAGGGAAGAAGAGCACTGGAGACTTAAATCTCGCAGCCTCTAGTTAAAGGCAGGAGATCGAAACACCTCCTTTTTCCACAGACAATACAAAGCCCACCTATCACGGAATCATATCACAGAGATCAGAAATGATGAAGGGCAGATCTGCAATAAATTTGACCAAATAAAAATTGCAGCTGAAAATCACTACAAAGAATTATATGGCACAAGGCAGGAAGGAAGCAAAGAAGATACCAAAGATCTACTCTCTCATATTCCTCACCTCATCACCCATGAGGACAATCGGGCTTTATTGAAACCAGTATCTCAAGAAGAAATCATCAAGGTTATATGGGCAATGGATTCAGATAAGGCCCCCGGGCCGGACGGCTTCACAATTCACTTCTTCAAAGTCTGCTGGGACATCATCAAACCAGACTTGCTGAAAATGATACATGGATTCTTTGGGAAAGCCAAGATTGGGGGAGGCACTAACTCCACCTTTCTTGCACTAATACCAAAAGAGGCCAATCCGGAAACATTCGGCAGGTTTAGGCCCATCTCCCTATGCAATGCCTCCTATAAAATTCTGTCAAAAATTTTGGCAACTAGAATTAAACCCCTTCTTGACAAACTAATATCCAAAGCCCAAGGGGGGTTCGTCAAAGGCAGACACATCTTGGATAATATCATCCAAGTGCAGGAAGCTATCCACTCCAACAAACAAAGGAAAGAAAAGGGGATGCTGATCAAGCTTGATATCGCTAACGCATTTGATAGAGTCAACCATTCCTTTCTTCTCCAAGTCCTTCGATCCTTTGGCTTTCCTCCTCAGTTCATCAACCTCATCAAAGCTTTCATCTCATGCCCATGGATTGCCCCCATGGTCAATGGTCGACCAACATCCTTCTTCCAAGCCCACCGCGGATTAAGGCAAGGCTGCCCCCTCTCACCTTTCTTGTACATTCTTATGGCCGATTCTCTAAGCAGGAAGCTGATTGCGGAAATGAACACAGGTGATCTCCCAGGAATCCGAATCACAAATGCTCTAAACCCAATAAATCATGCTCTCTTTGCAGATGACTCTATTGTTCTAGGAGGAGTCTCTACTAGAATAGCAGTCAATTTTGATGCTGTTTTAAAAAGTTATTGTAGAGCTTCAGGAGCTGTGATAAATGACAGAAAGAGTTCGATCTTCGGATGGAATGTGAGCCAGCATAACCTCAATAATATATGCCAGATCCTAGGATTTGAGTGCTTCGCTCAATGGGACAACATCAAATATCTAGGCTTACCTCTTACATCTGGAGTCAATAACAGATCTCTGTGGTAGGGTGTCATCAGTAAAATTAAAGACAAGATCACCTCCTGGGGAGGCTATTGGCTAGCCAAGGGAGGGAAAATTATCCTGTTGAAATCTGTCTTATCTGCTCTTCCCATTTATCAAGCCTCCTTTCTGCTGGCCCCGAAACACATAATGGAGCAGATTTCTTGTCTTCTAAGAGACTTTCTCTAGAAAGGAGGCAGAGACAACCAAAATAAAATCCATTTGGTAAGCTGGGATCTAGTCAAGTGGCCAATTCTGGAAGGCGGGCTTCAGATCAGAGACCCCGCTCTTTCGAACCAGACACTCGGATGCAAACTCCTGTGGAAAATATATTCAGATCCCTCTCACCAGATCAGCGAAACGTTCATTGCAAAATATGCCCAGGGGATCTCCCTCAGGCACCTGTCATCAGATAATACAACTGCAGGCACAAGTACCTGGAATCTCTGTAGGAAAAGCATAAGCAGCTTTAATAAACATCTTTACCGCATCCCGGGCAATGGGGAGAAGACCCTCCTCTGGAAAGATCGCATCATGAACAGCCCTGCCCTCAGCGCCCACGCAGAAATTCGGGACATCAGAAAATGGCTCTATGATGCAGGAATTAGAAAGTTGAACGATATCTCCAAGTGGGACAGCAGAGGAAATTGGGTCGATTGGGCGTTCCCTCTTGTGCCAACACAACTTCAACATCAAACCGATATTCTCAAATCACTGCTCTTAAATGCAGCGCCGGTTCACCGCAGCATCGCAGACAGATGGGGGTGGGGAGATACTGGGTTTTACACGCCATCTTTGGGATACTCTGCCCTACAGACCAAAAAAGACAGCATGAGAACGCTTTCGTTCTGGAAACAGGTATGGCACGGCAAGGGACTTCCCAAAGTTAATTTCTTCTTTTGGATCCTCATGCAGAATAAACAGCTCACAGGGGACAATCTGGCAAAGCGAAACTTTGTTGGGCCTCACAGATGCGCAATGTGCAAAAACTCAGGAGAAACAACTCCCCACCTGTTCATTGACTGCGTATATGCCAAAGAAGTATGGTCTTTATCTCTGCTTGGTTTGCCCGCCTCCCCACCCCAGCACTGTTCCATTGCCGACCTTTTTTTTGAATGGCATAATTTCTACCCCCATTCCATCCCGAAGAAATCCTTGTGGCATCTCATATGGCTCTCCATTCCCAAATTTGTATGCTGGGAAATTTGGCTCACCCAGAATGAATTAATCTTCAATAACTCCGCTCGCTCTCCTACTAAATCTGCCTCTATCGCCAAAGGCCTTCTCATTGAATCTGTCCTCCAGCATTCTCATCCCTCTGATTCCTCCCTTCTTCCCTCTTAAAAGGCCTGGCTGAACCTCCTCAGCCCTCACCCCTCTAGCAAAGTCCGTTCTCTTCCCCCTCCTCTCCCTTCTCCCCCTTGGAAAATCAGAGAACCCGAAGAGGCCTTTCAAAATCGGTGGAAGACCCAAAACATAACTTCAATATTCTTTGACGGTCCCTCCAAAGGAAATCCGGGGGCTGCGGGAGCTGGAGGAGTCATTTACTTCGCAGACAACCTCAGAAAGGTCCACTTCTGCTGGGGGCTCGGCATCTCCACAAACAACCAGGCAGAGCTTCTTGCCCTCACAAAAGCCTGTCAAATAGCTCGGGACAAAGGCATCAAAGAATGCCAAGTATTCGGAGACTCGGAAATCCTCATTAGCAAGATCAACTCAGATACCCAGTTCAATAATGCAATCCTAAATAAGTCTCTGAACAGATTAAAGATAATCCTGCAAGATTTCACCTATTTCAAAATTTACCATATCCTCAGAAGTTTGAATAAGGAGGCAGACGAAATGGCAAACAGAGGATGCCTTCTAGCAGCAGGAACTCTCAACTACAACGGCAGCAGCGTTAACTCAATCTGCATCCCTTAGCTCAAGAGCAGATCAGAACAAGAAGCTGGAAGCATGCAGCACACCACTCTAAGCTCGCATGAGAGGAATGCCTGATATTTTCGACACATCATCTGTAACAGGCCACAGCAAGATGATCTCAGGAAAATCTGGGGAAATCTTTCCACCATAAATTCAATCTCACAGGTAAGGACCAGCTAGACAAAGAGGGAGGCCTGCAAGCGCATATGCAAGGAGATCTGTACGTCCTTTCAACTCTGAAGGCGGCATTGTACCTCACACCGATTTCCAGATGGACTCATACGACTCCCTCTATGAGGACGACTCCGAAAGGGACCAGATAGAGGACCTTGCATGAGCTTTAGAAGGATAGTTCCAAGCCAGCGCCATTGGGCTTGGCTGCAGGGCTTCAAAACGGATAGCAATGGCCTGAGACCGAAATCAACCGTTTACAACAGCCAGCAATAGAACGACCCTGACTCTTCAGCGATTCCCAGCTAAATCCATGGCAAACCTGCCTGTAGGTCGGTAAAAGAGCAGTGCTCTGAGAGGCAGGCAGTTTTCTCAGGCATGTAGAATTCTCTAAGGCGGAAATAGGACATGAAAGCAATGTAAAAGGCTGAATAAGCCTTGCTTCAATCAGATTTTTTTAATAAAAGATATCCGCTACAGTTAAAAAAATAAAAAATAAAAATAGAATTTATAATTACTCAAATTACTTTAAAAATAAAAAAGTTCAATAGAAATTTTTTCCTTGTCTTAAAGAAAAATATAAATTAACAAGTACACCCTGATTATGGAATTACATAAAATTTCTTTTAGTTTAATGGAAATTTTAACTTTAAAAAGTCTCTTGTGGTAAAAAAACTATAAATTAACAAGCACATTCTGATTATGGAATTACATAAAACAATCCTTTTCACCTTGATTATGGAATTACATAAAACAATCTATTTCTTGTCATGGAAAAAAAATATAAATTAACAAATACACCCTGATTATGGAATCACATAAAACTCCTTTTTAAGCTTAATGGAAATCTTTTTCTTGTCATAGAATTACATAAAACAATCTTTTTTTTACCATAATTATGGAATTACATAAAACAATCTTTTCATTGTCTTGAAAAAACTATAAATTAACAAATACACCTTGATTATGGAATTATATATAACTCTTTTCTAAGTTTAATGGAAATCTTTTGCTTTTCCGAAAAAAAAATAAAAAAAAAATAAAAAAATAATTAACAAACACAACCCTCATTATTGAATTACATAAAACTCTTTTTTAGAATAAAAAGTATTATATATAAAAAGTATATATATATAAAAAGTATATATATATATATATATATATATATATATATATCTTTTAAATTCCTTCTTTTTAGAATAAAAAATATTCTAAAAAATAATATTTTTGAAATTCCTGATTTTGGAATTACATAAAATTTTTGAAAAAAAACTATAAATTATCAAATACACCCTCATTATGGAATTACATAAAACTATAAATTAACAAATACACCTTGATTATGGAATTATATATAACTCTTTTTTAAGTTTAATGGAAATCTTTTGCTTGTCCCGGAAAAAAACTACAAATTAACCAACACACTCTCATTATTGAATTACATAAAACTCTTTTTTTGGAATTACATAAAACTTTTGAAAAAAACTATAAATTAACAAATACATCCTCATTATGGAATTACTTAAAACTCTTTTTTAAGTTTAATGGAAATCTTTTGCTTGTCTGGAAAAAAACCTATAAATTAATCAAAACACTCTCATTATTGAATTACATAAAACACTTTTCTATAAAATTATTGAATTACATAAAACACTTTTCTATAAAAGCAGGTATTTACATAATTCAAATTATGATTATAAATAGGCATCTACCATATAAGACTAAGTTATACATCATGGATGAGGAGCTTTTTAATATTGCTTCAAATTATAAACCAGACTTATTAAACCATCAGTCGATTACCATTAAAATGTTAAATCTTAGGTAAAACATTGAAATTAAAAAGGAATTAGAATAAACAAAAAAGAAAATCAAAATCTTAGTGCATCTGCAATTGAGGAAAGAAAAAAATGTGTAACGTGATAAAGAATTATGATACCTCTATATTTTCACTAACTTAAGATATAGAAAATCAACTTTGCGAAAGTAAGGATGAAAGTAAGGATGAAGATATATGCAGAGAGAATGAATTCATACTTTAATATTAATTGATACTAATTCTAATTTGTATTTAAAAGAAGTTCAGAAAAACTATCTAATAAGATGGGAGAATATCAAATTGAAGAATTCTCACGGGCGCAGATCCGTTTTTCTGGGTTGGCAGAGTTTGGGCGAGGCAGCATTCGTGCATGATCCAGTTGGCCATCACGCCCTCAGAGGCCTTTTCCTTTGTAAGACACCACCGATTTCTTCACGCCCAGCTTCCTGACGTACTAACAATGGGTATGTCTGATCCCGTGGCTTTCCAGTAGCCAGAGCCGGCGGCTCTGTTTGGCCGCGCTCGCTGGGATATGCCCGGTCCCTCCGACTGAAGAAATACAATTCGTTCTCCCCGAAAAATGCTTTCGCTGAAACACAGATGAATTATAGTGGTGGGTTCAAAATGTCAATTAAACATTAAACATTTATGAATGCCATGGATCGGGAAATCAATTTGCAACAAGAAATTGTTAGCAGAAGTTTAAAATCTGAAATTATCTTGGACTGTAACAGAAAATAAAAGCATATTTCACGTATTGTAACAGAAAATAAAAGTATTAGGCATAGCGAAGTGAAGTGAGGCTTAATGGAGGAATAAAAACTGACCGGTCAAATCCCAGGGGTCGTGTTGGGAGGGATCAACGTCTGCAATAATTGAGGCAGGCAGAGGGGAGGAGGATACCTTTTTGTCCAGGTAATGGGTGGTGGAATGAAATCTGAAGCCTACAAGCAGCTCTGGCACCGCCTGCTGCTGGAATGCCACTCCCTCCATCGTCATCGATTGATTGCTTGCTGAGCAAGCTAGCGATCGTAGAGACGTGTTTGAAATTGGGGAGGGGAGTGTCTCTCATTTTATAGCCGCCGCCCTCCGGATTCGTCCAAATCTGTCAATCACAGCACTCGCAGGTAGGGCGCCCACCGGTTCTCTCGCGCATTGACACGTGGTCTGACGTGAACGTTAACGTGGCGCCGAAGAAAGCTTGCAAACAGTCAACAGGGAGAAGGCATGAGTACGTGCTCGGAAATGTGGACAGAAATCCATCGGCAGGCGAAGGGAGAAAGCCATGAGACCGTCAGACGCAGGTGATTGGAAATGTGGAGGAAGAGAGAAATATGCGGTGTGCAGAGCGCGACGATGTTGTGGACCAAAAATATTGACACGTCCACCACTGCTATGTGTGGATGACGATTCCTCGGCCATCTTGCCCAACTTTTTCAATATTTTTTTTTGGAATTATATTGGTGTATATTTACGGATTATTACTGTGATTTAATCTTATCTTTATTATAAAATATTTTTTAAAAGAAAATTTATCATAATTTAATGTCAAACTAATCACCCGGATGATTTTTATTGGTTGTATGTAATTGGATTATTCAAGAAAAACCAGATTATCTGGAATTACCGTTTTTCTTTTAAGTTATGTCTAATAAGCTGTTAGCAAAGTAAAAATAATTTTAAAATATAATCTATCCAAAAACAACTCTTCATTCCGTTATTCCCCGGTCTAACTATTTTAATTTTTAAATTTATTTTATTATTTATTTAATTTTGGAGAGCGATAATTAAATATCTTAGCTTTACCTTAATTAAAATATCTCAGCTTTACACTAATTAGGAAGTACGAAATATCCCAGCTTTACTCATTAGAGTAGGTTTGAAATCGCTAAACGAAATTGTTTGATGAAATTTTGAAACGCTTTAATAAAGAAGAAATATTGATAAAAATATCTTAGCTTTATTTTAATGGAGTTGTCTATAATGCGACTTTTTGGAGATTTCGGTGACGAAATCTGGCGGAAGAAATTGAGGTTAAATCTTGATTTGTTGCAGTTAAAATAGGTTTTTCACTGTATATTTGGATTCAGCACCCTGAAAAATCCCTGGGACGCTTTGATTGTGCAGAAACTAGCTATCAAATTTGCGATTCCAATAAATTGCTGCCGGATTTTAACCTGAAAAACCCACCGGAAAAGCTTCCAAAAAGTCTCATTATAGACAACTACTACTTTAATTAGTAGTATGAAATATTTTAGCTTTATTAAGTATAGTAAGTATTAAATAATTAAACTAAATTGTTTTATGAAAATTTAAAATTGTGAAATAAAATGGAGTGAGGTGGAGGAATTGTCTTAACGGTTAAAAGTGGCCGGAATATAGGCAAAAAAGAATTCAACAAATCTTGTGGAAACAATATTTAAATCATGTTTTTGATGGTGGAAATGGATTTAGCACCATCAAAAACTTCTAGGACACCCGAAATCTTGAAGTTTGATAGTAGTGAATTTATCAAAATATTGCGTGAATCTCCATGATTTTCAAAGCAAAAAAACACCCAGGTTAGACTACCACAATAAGATTAAATATTTAAACTTATGTTGCCAAGAAACGTGGGTTCGGTGACGGGACGACATTTTTGGAAACAGGGTGTGTGGGTTCGTTGGGTAATATAATAATATTAAATTTTAATAATAATATTTTATAAATTATAATTAATAATATATATGAAATTTGAATTTGTATATTTTTTCAACTTTAAACAAGAAAACTTTAATCATTTAAACATGCACATCATTGAACATTCAACATTGACATTAAAATTTCAAAATTTATCACCAAAAAACTGTTCATTGTTTACATATTAATAAGAATCATGAATCATGATATATGTCCATTGTCATACTACATTCAAAATTTGCCTTAAGGCATCTTCAAACATGAACTAGGAAATTTTAAAATACTAAAATAAAAATACTAAATAGCTAAAGCCTAAGGAACAATGGCTTCCTCAAAGACCAAAAAACTAGAAAATACAAGTTATTTGACCTCCAATATTATTGCATCCCTTTTTATTAAAAAAAACTAATAGGTATAAGAACCAAGGCTGCTTGGAAGTGGGAGCCAGAGTGGGGGACACAATTTTTAGAAGCTTCCAGATCGAGAGCATTTTTTATACTATATATATTTTGAATCATTACATATAAATTCTGTGGTTTTTTTTTAGGCTTGTGGCTACATTAAAGTATAAATTATGGCTGCTGACAGCATATATTTCACTGCTGTCCTATCAAACACACAAGGCAACCCAATAAAATAAAGTTTAAAATGTTGAGTCTTTGAGAACTCAGAATACTTTAGGATTTTTGAGCATACTCCTGAGTTTGTAGGAAACTTGGCTAGTGTATCTCAGTGAGTTGTGTGTGACAAAATCTGTCCCAAGTTTCACCAAAATAGCCGAGTCTAGCATTTACTTAAGTTAAGTAAATGTTGGACTCACTGCTTTGGCATTAGACATCTTAGTATCTTACAATGTTACATGTAAATTCTTATTTTATGTTTGAATTTTTGAAATAACTTATAAAATTATAAGTAGCATAAACATGTCATTCAAGCATGCCATATCCTAGTATGTATTTTCAAAATATAGTTTTTTTTATGAAGAACCCAAAGACCCCAACCTGAAGAACCTGAAGAATCCAAGAACCCAAAGAATCCAAGAACCCGAAGAACCCAAGAACCCATTAAAGGAAAAGAACCCAATTTTTTTTTGAAGAACCCGGTTCTTCATGTAAGAACTCGGTTCTTTTGGGTTCTTCTGGGAAGAACCCGTACTCGAATCCGGTACTTAGGTGCGGGAACCCAGTTCGTGTTCGAGAAATCCACCCCCGGGTGCAGGAATCCGTGCAACATAGATTTAAACTTATAAGAAGAATTTCAGCGTAAATCACATATAGAAAGAAATTTGTCGACGCGTTTCGAACCAACTAGATTTAAACTTTAAAAGCGATGTATTATTTCATATTTTTATTGGTAAAATTGCTTATACTTAAGTTATAGGTTTGTGGAGAGGATAGCTATAATTTAATGTTATTTGTAAATTTAAGTTTATTTATCTTTTTTATTCAAAATAATTTATTAGTAATTTATAAGACACATATCCTTGTTTTTACTAGATACTTGAAAATGAGCTCTTAATTAATTAAAAACAATTTTAAGTCTTACTTCAACACCTAAAAGTAGTTTCAATGTAAAAAAAAGAAAAAAATAGCTCTTAACTAATTAGAAACAATTTTAAGTCTCACTTCAGCACCTAAAATTAGTTTCAACTTAAATGATATTTTGAAAAGAATTCAATTTTCTTTATTATCATCAAAATTACTTATAATAGTATTCAAAACTCTTGTGCTTCCCCTGCTGTGCTCCCTGTGCTACGCGTACATGGCTTCTTGCTGAGGGCCATTCCCCTCCCCTTCCTCCTTATCATGTTTCCCCTCTTGCCCCTTCTCCCTCCCAGGCTTGGTGTTTCGGCTACCACTAGTCACACAACTTGAATGGATACGTTGGCCCAAGATGTCTCTGTGGTGGCAGAGATCACAAACTTCAATGATCCGGATTTAAACAGGAATGCAAAAAATTACAGATCTAACCATAAAAACAGAGATGCAATAGAAATAATACTTCATTTCATTAATGTAAAATACTGAAATATGCCTAGTAAAAGAAATGGAAATAAACTAGCTCGGGCAATGGTAGCATATCCCTGAGAAGAGATGTCGTGGCTACATGCCTCTGAACTACCTTACAATGAAGCTCAAGGGCCTTTTTATTATTGAAAAATAAGAGCAAACCCTAAACAACCAAAACCCTAACCCGAGGAGATGTAACACCAAAAGTCTATGGGCCCCATTGGGGTTAGTTGGACAACCAACTTCCCGGGGTCATGACTTGGTCATATTATCTTCGTTTGATGTGCATGATACCCCATTGGAAAGATCTCTCTGAGGAATACGACAAAAAAATAATTTTATCAAAAAATCGCTAGTGATAGGTTGCCAAAAAAACGTCATTTAAGGCCTCAAAACGGCTCCGAGACTTTAGGACCCGAACAACTGCTAAAAATAGTAAATTGTGCTATAATTAAGGAAATTGAAAAACTAAAAGAAAAAATAGTGGGGGTCCAAGTGGAATTGGTAGGTGGCCACCAATATCCACCTAGATCATTCCTCCTCCCTTAGGAAGCAATGGTCCCCATTGCATTGAGTTCCTCCATGAGATGAGGAAACTTCTATTGAACTTGGTCCTTAGTGAGCCACTTGCCCTGGTGAAGGAGTTGGCCTACTTTGACAACTCGATCTAGTTGGATCTTCTGCTGACGAGTGTTCTTGTTTACGTGTCCATGATCCGATCAATTGTAGCTTATTCCATGCAATTTGGATTTAACTCTATTGGTGTGAGTTGTTCTGCAATGTCGGATGTGTCAAGTAATGGTGGAAAGTATGGCCGAAGGCGATCCACATTGAACACTAGGTGCAGGCCAAGGAATGGGGGAATGCCAGGGTCCAATGCATTGTCTCCCATAACCTTGGTAATGGTGTAAGGACTATATCAGAGTGGTATGAGTTTCTGATAGGCTCCGGTAAGGCGTTCCTTTTACAAATGCAATCAGACTTTGATGCCCACCTGAAACTTGTGTGGCACCTGATGTTGATCATGTTGCTGCTTGTACTTGGCATTTGATTTCTCTAGAATGCCATGGACCTGCTAGCGGATATGTTGGATGTGCTCAATGAATCTATTTGCCTTATCTGTTTCAGACTAGACATGAGCTGAATCTACCTGAGTAGCTACAAATGGCATGGCCACATCAATGGGACATAGTGGATGGAATCCCAAGCCCACCTAAAAAGGGTTGTGGCCGGTCGAGTTGTGGAGAACCCAGTTATAGCTATGTTGAACATAGGGGAGGCTCTCATCCCATGTGCATTGATGCTTTGAGTTATACATTCACAAAATTTGTATGATCATCCTGTTGACAACCTCTGTCTAGCAATCAATTTGGGGATGGAAGGTTGTGGACTTAGTGAGTTTGATGTCCAACATCAACAGAGACTGGACCAAAACATACTGAAGAATGTGTTGTCCCGATTTGAGATGATAGACCGTGGGATACCAAAGTGTACCCACACTTGTTCAAAGAAGAGTTTAGCAGTGGCTTCTGTTGTGATATTCTTCTTGCAGGCCGCCATAATGGCCATCTTTGAGAATCTGTCGACGACTACAAAAAAACAGTCGTTTCCATGCTTAGTAGAAAGAAGGCCCAACATGTAATCCATGGAGATGGATTCCCAAGGTCGACTAAGAGTAGGCGACAGAGTATAAATGCCTTGCTTCTTGATGGTCGGTTTGGAAATAGCGCAGGTAGTGCAATATCTGATGTACTTCCCGACATCCTCTCGAAGATTCGGCCAATAGAAATACTTCTGCAGTACTGCCATCATTTTCTCGACCCCAAAATTCCCAACAATCTGACTGTAGTGTGCTTCCCAAATCATCTTGGCACGCTCGATTGAAGGAACACAAAGGTGACCTAGGTGGCATAATAGGGCATCCTGGAGGTGAAAATTTGGAACATGCTGACCCTCCAAGAGTGTCTGGTATGTGTGGCCAAATTCTGGGTCTCTTTTGTAGAGAAGTGGCCAATCATAAGTCTCGTTCCCACAAGAGTTGAGCATGATGGTTAGCGCCATGATTAGTGGTCAACTGAGGCAATTTGTAACATTATTGGTGTTTCCCTTTTTATACTTGATATTCAAATGGAACTGTTGCAGGTATGTGGACCACTTCTAATGGTGATCATTCTGCAACTTTCCTTGTGTCTATATGAACTGCAGGGGTCAGTGGTCTGTGTGGATGACCATTTCCTTCCCCAAAATGTAATGCTCCCATTATTGGCAGGCCTACACAATGGAATAAATCTCTTTGTCATAAGTAGGATACTTCCGAACTGTGTCTAAAAGTGTCTCACTTTGATATGCCATTGGATGCCCATGTTGAGTAAGGACTGCCCCAATAGCATAGTCAAAGGCATCTGTCTCAATCTCAAATGGTTGTTGCAAGTCTGGTAGTGTGAGCACTGGTGCTGAGCAGAGGCGATGTTTCAACTTTGTGAATGCCTTTTGTTGAGATTCAGACCAAAAGAATTTTTCTTTCACTCCTCCCTTGGTGACTTGACTCAAGGGCCAAGCGATATGAGAAAATCCCAACCCGAACCTACGGTAGAAATTGGCAAAGACCCAAAAAGCTGTGGAGCTTTGTCATAGTGGTTGGAGATGACCAAGCCCAAATGACTTGGATCTTGGATGGATCCACATGCACCCCCCATTCATCAATAATGTATCCCATATACTGAACTTAGGTCATGCCAAAAGTGCATTTCTCCAAATTGGCACATAGCTTGTGTTACTGTAGTGTTTGGAGAACCTGTCGGATGTGGTGGGGGTGCTCTTCCCAACTTTGGCTGAAGATCAGGATGTCATCCAAGTATACCACTACAAATGAGTTGGTGAATGGATACAAGATGTCATCCATCATCCTCATGAAGGTTACATGAGCATTCGTCAACCCGAAAGGCATAACCAACCATTCGAAAAGGCCCTCCTTGGATTTGAAGGCAGTCTTCCACACATCAGAGGGTTCGATTGGTACCTAGTGATATCCTGACTTCAAGTCGATCTTGTTGAAATATTTTCCCCCCTTCAGTTGGTCTAGAAGGTCATCAATCCATGGGATCAGGTACTTATTCTGGACAATGATGTTGTTCAGTGCCCGATAGATTGGTCCATTAGGCAGCGATGCACCTGGGGTCAAATCGATGGAGTGCTTGACCTAACAGTGCAGAGAAACCCCTGCGAAGGAGGTGCAGATGTCCTCGTGCTCCTCCACTACCTTGTCGATCTGTAGTTGTCATGCAGAGGGGCCCTGTCTGGAGGTTATGGCCACTGTCTTCTTCTTTCACTGAGGGCGTATCATCAGGAAAACAAATTTCCCGGTTTTGGAAATGAGCTTACTGCATATTTTGCAGTAACCAAAGAGATGGCGGTAGGCGGTGCTACCTCCAGTATCCTGTACAACTTATTTCCCAAAGTAACAATAACAACATGAGGCCTTGATTCATACACAGCATGTCGCTTCCACAAGTATGGTTGGCCTAATAATACATCACAAAGGGGAGCAACGTCACATATACCTCATATGTGAAGGGCTTGATGTTGTATGGAAGGCGACACTGCTGGCTCACGTGAAGATCCCTTCCTTGGTGAAGCCACCCGATGGTGTACGGTTGGGGATGTTCTGTGGTTGGTAAGCCTAACTGCTCCATGACCTCTGCCGAAATGAGGTTCTTTTGGCTCCTGCTATCGAAAATGAATTGTAGTGGGGAACCCTTTACCCACATCTCGGAGTGGAAGAGGCACTCCTCCTCCTCTGGATCTTTGGGTTCCTCCTTCTGTATCTTTGTGGTGGAAATGATGGTGTTGGACTTTGCATTGATAATCTACTTCCCTTTGTCATTCCCCTTGTTGAGTTCTGACTCAGAGTCAGAACATGCATCTGATTCTGAAGCCTTTAGCTCGGCCACCAGTGACTGCTTGGGCCGACACTCACTTGTATTGTGAGTGGAGCTCTTATGGAACTCACACCACTTTCTTGTGTCCTTCTTTGGCTTCGCGGTGTTGTTCTTTGCTTGCAACTTTGGCAGGTTATCCTAGGCCACCCCGCCTTGGATTTGTCTTTTGTTTTGCGGTTTGGGGGCACCTTTCCCTTGCTTTGGATTCACAGATCCAAAGTCTCGCTTCTTCTGTTTAAACTTCTGCTCAATCTTGACAGCATATTGGTACGCCGTACCGAGCGAGGAGATGTCCCGGAACTCCATCTCATCCTGGATGTACTTGTGTAGGCAGCCGGGGTATTTGAGTACCAAATGTTGCTCAGTATCCTTGATACCTAGCTTTGTGCGAAGGGTATGAAAAATATTGGTAAACTCCGGCACATCTTGGTCCCTTCCTTGTCGCAGCGTGGTCCACTTTATGTATTTATCCTCATAGCTTCCGACAGGGTAGTATTTCTCCTTGATGGCATCCGAGAATGAATTCCAAGCGGGTGCGGATGAAAAAAGTGAGGCCGTACTTTCATCCTTCTGCTCGTATTAGGTTTCCCACCAGTCCTTGACGTGGGGGGCAGCTTTGAGAAGAGAAAAAGTAATATTTTCCCATCCGAAAAAATCATGAACATAAAAATACCCTTCTAATAGATTTAACCATTTATCTACAACTTTTGCATCTATCTGACCCTCAAATGTGGGGTTGTCAAAGTTAACTTGTACCTTAAAGGAATGCGATGCTTCTAGAGTGGCTGCTGGAAGTAGATGTGTCACCCCTAGGTAGCTGCTGAAGGATCTGGGCAAAGTTGTCCATCATCATGTTCCTTTGTCACTTGAGAGCCTCTTCAAGCAAGATTTTGATAAGATCCCCTGCCACCTCGGCTTTGTTTTCATTCGCCATGGGAGGCCATTGGGATTTGCGAGGTTGGTCTTGAAAAGGTTCAGCTAGTTCAAGCCCTAATTCCTTATATCCTAACCTCGTTGGGGACATGCAAAGAAAAACAGAGAAAGAGACGACTGCTCTGATACCACTAATCCAGATTTAAATAGGAACACAACAAATTATAGATATAACCATAAATAAAGAGATGCAGCAGAAATCATACTTCATTTCATTAATTTAAAATACTAAAATATGCATAATAACAGAAGTGGAAATAAACTGACTCGGCAAATGGTAGCTTATCCCTGAGAAGAGATGTCGTGGATACATGCCTCTGAACTACCTTACAATGAGGCTCAAGGGCCTTTTTATTATTGAATAATAAGAGCAAACCCTAAACAACCAAAACGCTAACCCGAGGAGATGTAACACCAAAAGTTTATGGGCTCCGTTGGGGTTAGTTGGACAACCAACTTCCCAGGGTCGTGACTTGGTCATATTATCTCCATTTGACGCACATGATACCCAGTTGGAAAGATCTCTTCGAGGACTACGAAGAAAACAATGATTTTATCAAAAAATCGTTGGCGGTAAATTGCCAACAAAAATTTCATTTAGGGCCTCAAAACAGCTCCAGAAGTTTAGGACCCAAAAAACTGCTAAAAATAGTAAATTGTGCTATAATTAAGGAAAATGAAAAACTAAAAGAAACAATGGTGGGGGTCCAAGTGGAATTGGCGGGTGGCCACTGATATCCACCTGGATCATTCAACTCCCTAATTTCTATTGCACCCAAGTTCCAAAAGCAAATCCCTTCTCGTTTTGTTAAAAAGAAGGATGTGATTCCAAAGATTGAGATTAGTGACCCTCAAGCTCGCTCCCGTGCCTTGTAGCTTTTGGAACATGGCCTTATTGGTCAGCTCATGGGCCTCTAGCCCTCTCCATGCTTGGTTTGGTATTGGATAGAGAATAACTAAAAGTCGCTCATCAAAGGAGAGGTCATCCAACCATTCTATGGTAAGGGATTCTACACTTTCTACTTTGAAAACAGTCTGGATCGTGACTTGGTATTCAGGAGTGGCCCTTATTTCATGGGAGTCCAAGGTATTTATTTGGATAGGTGGAGTCCCATCTTCAACCCAGATAGTGATGTTCCTTCTTCAGTCCCGATCTAGGTGAAGATTCCCTATCTCCCCCTCCACTGCTGGAAAGATGCAACCTTTCGTTTGATTTAGAACTCTCTAGGGAAGTATATAGATTGTGCTGAGCCAAAGGATGGTCTCTTTATTTTTGCAAGGATTTGTGTGGAAGTCAACCTAGAAAAAGGGCTCCCAAATGTTGTCAATCTTTGTATGGATAATTGGATGCATCTTAAGGAAATGGACTACGATCAGCTTCCCTTCAAATGCAAACTTTTCCATGAATACGAGCATTTCACCAAAAGCTTCCTAAAGCACCAAGACACATCAGAGAACCATCAAGGAGAAACAAATGAACAATTACAACAAGCTAAACAGAAAAAGGGGAACTCAAAGCAGAATAATGGGCCCCCAACAATTGCAAAGACTACCCCTTAGAATGTGGGTTCGAGCCAAAGCATGCCTATCCCTCCCATGGGGTCCTCCAATCTGGAGGGTGGAGATGCCAAGAAATAAAATAGGTATGCAGCCCTGACATCTATCCAGGAGGATGGAGGCCCTTCCCTTTCCCTAAAAGTTCCTAACCTCAGTGGTCTTGAGGTTACTAAGCTCTCCTCGACCATAAGAAAGTGGAAAGAAATCCCCATAAGCCTAGAAACATCTAGTAACTCAGAAGACACCATGAATGAAGAGGAAAATGAAGAAGAGTTCGTATCTTCAAAGGAACTGACATGAATAGCAATACTAGCAAGCTCAGCATATGAGAAATCAGAAGGCACAAGAGTTAGAGAAGGTAAGAAGATCAGGACAGAGAAAGCAAAGAGATATGACTGGAATAAACAAAAAAAGATAAAGAGTTGGGTTTTCAGCACACCATCCCTCGATGGTTAATAGACTTGGGGGCTAAAGGAGGCAAAAAAGGAAGTATATTAGGCCCTGCGAAAGGGATGCCCACCTCAAAGAGTAAATAATGAATATTATCTCCTAGAATTGTAGGGGCCTGGAATCTAGAAAAATAATAATGGAAGAGAAATCACTAATTTAAAAGGAAAGACCAGTAGTCACCCTCCTCCAAAAGATGAAGTTAGGTGAAGCATAAATGTCCTCCAATTACTCCAAAAATTGGGGGAAAAGTAATATGCTAGAGGAAAAATTTAGAGGTGCTTCGGGAGGCCTTTGCACGCCGTGGAATCCAACTCAACTACAATTGGTAAGCTCTATATAAAAAACCCACTGGATTACAACTACCTTTAAACTTTTAGAGTTGCAACATAACTATATTGTAATCAATATATATATGCTTTCTCACTTTAGAGAGAAGCAAGAGTATTAGAAGTCCTTGATAGAGTTGCAAAACTATGATTATGGACGCAAATGTATCATGGGAGGTGACTTCAATACCTCTATGGGCCAAAACGAGAAACAAGGAGGCTCCATTATCCGAGATGCCTCACAGGGAAACATGGAGGATTTAATACTCAATCTCAACCTATTTTATGTCAAATCTTATAAATACCTTTATAAATGGAATAATAAATGCTCAGGCCCGGGCCATATGGTTGCTAGGCTATATTGTTTCCTTGCTTCTGATAGCCTCCTTACCTTGAATCTGTGTCTGAAATCCTCTATCCTTCCTTGGTGCAGCTTGGACCATCGTCCTATTCACCTCGTCATCTCACCCTCCCTTAATATTGGACCTATCCCCTTTAGTTTCTCCCCCCTTTGGTTGAACTATTTAGGGTTCTATGATATAGTCTCTCTTTCATGGTCGGTTTGGGTGGAGGGCACCCCAATCTCTCTCTGGGAATCCAAAATCAAAAGAATAAAAGGTGATATTAAGAAGTGGCTCAAGGAGAATAAATATGAAAGGAAATATGCAATAAATGATATGGAGCACCATCTACCATCTATTAAGGGGAAAATTGAGATTGCCCTGGTCAACCAGATGGACTTCCAAAAACAAGTTGAAACCTTCAAGTCTCTTCATGCACTCCTCAGACGATAAGAATAATATTAGAGGTTACAATCTAGAAACAATTGGCTCTCGGTAGGGTATAGGAACACAAAGTTTTTCCATAAATGTGAAAAGTTTAGGGAAATAAAAGAACAACATAACCCAGATCCAGCATGGGGGCAGACACTCACTGAATTCGAGGACATTAAGAAAGCTGTTGGGGATCATTTCAAGCTCCTTTATCAGGAATACCTTCAGAAGGATTAAGAAAGTGAGGAGTTCTTCTTGGAGAAATTCCTCACTTTGGTCACTGCAGAAATAAATAATGCATTGACCTCCCCTCTGGCATATGATGAGATTAGATCAATTGTGTTCTCTGTTTTTCCTGAAAAATCCCTTGGTCCAGATGGTTTCTCATATAGTTTCTATCAACACTTCTGGAATTTGATAAGTAAATACTTGTGTCATATGATATGATATTCTTTCAAGAGATTCATAATGGGGGGAGGAATCAACACTTCCTACTTAGCTTTAATCCTAAAGGAGTCTAGCCCATCCTCCTTTTCCAGATTCGTCCTAACCTCTCTCTACAATGTCTCTTATAAGGTCATATTGAAGTTGCTTTCCTCTAGACTAAAAAAACTCCTGCCTTAATTGATCTTGGTCAAGTAAGGGGGATTTCGGTTGGGTAGGAAAATTTTGGATAACATAATTCTGCTTCAGGAAGCTATAAACTCGAGTTGGAAAAAATGGGAACAAGGAATGGTAATAAAATTGGATATGGAAAATGCCTTTGATAGGGTTAGGCATAGCTTCTTGTTGAAAGTATTGAGGAAATTGGGGTTAAATGCAATTTTTACAAAGTGGATTTATCTTTGCATCTCTTCTCCTTGGATCGCTCCACTGGTCAATGGTCGGGTGGAAGGTTTCTTTAAAGCTTCCAGGGGACTATGACAAGGTTACCCCCTCTGCCCTTTTCTCTACATAAGAATGGCAGATTCATTGAGTAGAATACTGGAGCATGATCGCGATTCCCACAACCTACCAGGTATCAGATTTAAAGAGGGGATCAGAAGTATCAACCACACACAGTTTATGGATGACACTATTATGTTAGGTGGTGCCTCCGTGGTGATTTCCAAGCGCTTTAAAGTAAACTTGGACAAGTTTCTTAAAGCCTTTGCAAGAGCCACAAATGACAACAAAAGTCATATATACACTTGGAATACCACCCCTCAGAAAGAAAAAAGGATCGAAGAAATTATGGGATTCAAAACTGTTTGGGATTGGAAGGAATTCAAATATCTAGGAGTTCCAAACTTCCTAAGGCAAGCGACTCCCTATGCATGGCAACAAGTCCTAGACAAAATCAAGACAAAAATTGTGAATTGGGAAGGAATTTGGTTAAATAATGTGGGAAGAACTATCTTAGTGAAATCGGTGCTGTCAACCATTCCTCTATACCAATCCTCAGCTCTTTAGGCACCTAAGTACATTTTGCATCAACTAGGCATATATATTAGGAAATTTCTATGGGAGGGAGAAAGAAGGACAATAAAAAATTCCACATGGTAAACTAGAAGACTATTAGAGAGCCAAAACAGCATGGGGGACTTGGCATCTGCGACCCCACCCTGGTCAATTTGGCCATGGGGGGTAAGCTCTATTGGATTATGAAAATAAAGCTTGACTTTTGGTGGGTGCAAGTTATGAAAGAAAAATACTTCCATAAGCATAACAATAAGGAAGGACACATCGAAACATCACAAGGTTTTCCTATCTGGAAACTACTGTAGTCTTCTTCAGATCTCATTTTGAGTAATCTCTGCAAAATTCCAGGGAAGGGTGGTTCGATCAACATTTTGACAGACTCGATCCTAGGACTTCATCCCTTGGGTCTAGATCCCTATGTCTCCCCCCCCCCAAGGGAGCTTTTTCTACAGGATGGTGTTATTGACTTAGACTAAATATCCAATTGGGATAGGTAGGGCCTTTGGGCGGGTTGGAAAATTGAAAATATCTCGACACATTTGATCCCTACTCGAGATATTCTAATTAAGAAACCAATTGGATGTGCCCGCTTTTCACAATCAATGGAGGATAGGTGAGGGTGTAAGAACTCCTTATTCTCAATTAAGGAAGGCCACTGCCATATGCTTTTCAATGCTCAAATTCCCCTAAAGTGCTCAATTTGGGGAAAATATGGAAGACAAATGCAATTCCCAAAGTAAACTAAAAAGAATTCTCACTGCAAAGAATCTCTAAAAAAGGGGTTTTATTGGTCCCTCCCGTTGTCTCCTTTGTGAGAAACTGGAGGAAAACATCCCTAATCTCTTCCTAGATTGCTCGTTTTCCAAATCGGTTTGGTCTATGGCCTTTGGCATGCTTTTCCTTAGAACCAATTAGCTATCTACTCTCCTCCTCTTCCTTTCTTCATGGCCCAAATTTTATGTGGGCTCCCTTCAGGCCAAAATATCCTTTAAAGATCTCTGGATCACTCTCCCCAAGAACGATTGCTAGCACACTTTGTTATCAAGAAATAAGGTGATCTTCAATTCTACTTGCCCTCTCGCCAGGTCCACCACCCTCAAATCTCTTTTGTCTTGTTTTGAATTCCACCAACCCACAGTGGACCCTTCTCTAGATCCTGAAGAAGCAACTTTCTTTCTCCTTAGGCTTGGCCCTCTTCTGCCTCGTCCCCAAAGAAATTCCTTCCACTTTTCCCTCCCTGGATTCTCGGTCTCTCCTGGGATGGGCTTGAAGAACGGAGGAAAAAATCAAACTCATGGACTCTCCAATTTGATGGTGCATAAAAAAAAAATCATGGGGTGGCAGGAGGGGGAAGGATTCTCATTAATCCCGAAGGAATAATTACTGATTGTTATGCCTGGAATAAGACCAACAACCAAGGGAAAACCTATGGATTATATATTGGCCTCAATTTAGCTCATCAAAAGGGAATTAAGGAAATGAACATTTTGGCGATTCCCTCTTGGTCATAAAACACATGTGCTCTAACTCTTTAGCCCAGAATAACAAGCTCAATATGATACTCAAGAGAGCCCTTAGCATGCTCCATCTCTTGAGAAACTAAAAAATTTCCACATTCTAAGAGGCCTAAATAAGGAAGCGGATACTCAAGCCAATATGGCTTGCCAAATGAAAGAAGATTATAACATGGTTAATGAAACTGAAGGTTATTTACCTATCCCTTAAACCTTTGAATGAAAGTCTCAATTTTGATGTTAAAATTCCTCTCCTCCAACAAGGATCCTTTCCTAAATTTGCAAAGCATGGTAACAAAGGATATTATAATTCCTAAAGTATCTCCCTCCCTCCCCTTAGGTGAGATCACCCTACCTCCCCATGTACTCTTCCCCCCCCCCCCCTCCTCCTCACTCACACCACCCCAATGACCTCCCTCTCCCTGCCTCCCCTCCTTCCTCCTCATCATCCTTCCCCTCCAATCCCACCTCCACATCATCCTCCCCCTCACCCCAACTTGTAGCCTCCCCACCTCCAAATCATCCTCCATATTTGTATGTTCCCCCTCTCCCCTCCCATCTCGCATCAACTTATTAATAACCTCTCTCATCACTCGTCACAAGGTTGAAATCCTAGGTAGGAAATTCTACTTGGCATGGAGGAAATGTTAAGTGTGGGAATGCCTTAGTCCCTTCCTCATATATGGGTCCATAGCATGAATAATCAAGAAATATCCATGTGAAACCCCTCAGAGAGCGATTTGCTTTTAGTTCCCTTGGTATGGATCAGATGGTTTGCTCGAGTGAAGGTTCAAATGCTTGAGGTGAAGTTCGTTTCAGGCACCAAGGAAATCATGGAAGCTCAGTGGGATCCCGAAGTTAAGCACACCACCTCTCAAAGCCACATGAGGCTTCTGTTTGGACCTCTCTATAAATTATTGAATAATTGTTTGAAACTCTATAATATGAGGGTGTCTGACTTAGTCTAGTGGGTCGTGGGAGATAGGATTCTTTGACAGAGTCTAGGTTGTCAGTGGATGATCTTGGTAGTTGGGGGAAGCTCATTCTTCTAGCCTAGTGAGAGTCAATTAATTATAATTCTGGTCAGGCTGGCTGAGTGAAACTGGAAAGAGAATACAGTTGAGCCCTAGAGTGAAATGTCCTTCTGCTTGATAATTAGGGGTTTCGCTGGGTTTTTTGTCCCTCTGTGTTAATTGGCTCAAAGGGAAATATGTCAAAGTATCACTGTCATTTGTTTCTCTGCATCAATTATCTCTTTGCATAATTTTTTTATCTGCTTCATGGAAGCTAGCTCCTGGGGACGTTATCTCCCACGATTAGGCAGGTTGGCTAGCCATGATGAAATTAAGTGGGAAAAGTGCCCTCCTCTAGCCTCTTTCTCCCCTTCTGCTTGTGGATCTTGTGAAAGGGAACACTCTGAATTGCGAGTGGGTATGGCCAAATTATGAAATATTCTTCAACAATAGAGAATGGATACATGCAAAATGTAGGAGATGAATGTTCGGAAGAGAAAAAAAATATGGCAGCTAGAGGATGAAGTTGATGCACTGAGAAGCAAGATTAAAGATCTCCAAATTCATATAGTTATGCAGAACTCCCAGCCAACTGAAGAAACCACTGGCTTCGATCTCAACTGCTCAGCCGAGCCAGAGAATTAGCTTGCTTAATATGTGTTTTTAAAATGTTGAATTTAAAATGTATTATGTTATTATGGCAATACTGTAAGGTCTACAGTAGTGAATTTGTAGTTGCTCAGTCATTTTTTGTAATTTTGAAAAAAAATGGGTTTGGCTAGTCAGTTTGCAGCTTATGAAGCCTATCAATGGTGATGTAATTTAATTGTAAATCTCCTGTTGTTTTTTGTCGCGATCGAGTGCGGATTAATACATATTCAATACTATTTCTTGTTTAAAAAAAATACTTATAATAAGTTCATAGAATTTTTAATAACATCTTTTTTTGTGTATGAATTCTCTATTGTTTATTACTTCAAAAATATATTATATAAGAAATGGCCTCGTACTACTAGTCTACTTAACGGAAGACCAAACCATTAGTACAAGTTCAACACCTTGAGATTACATTGCTCTCTTTTGATCATGGCGTCCAACAAAAATAAAATGATTACAAAATATTGAAGATAGACAGTGGGCACACATGCCTGTATTTTCAGGACAACAACTACCAAAAGGAAGAGCATCCAAAATAACAAAGAGATTGTAACAACCTCCTCCCACATCTACCCAAGTAACTCACTATCTGAGGTAAACATGTGACAAGAGACTACTATGATTGTTTTCAACCTCCTAGGTGAATTTAAGGAAATGGAATAGATGGAAACACATCATAAACACGTTCCACATTAGCTATAGGACTCCCGAGAACCATCCCAACAACTTAGGTAAATAGGCCCTAGGTCCCACTGGGTTTTTAGACCAATTAACCCCTGAAAACTCCCATGATATGGGTCTGATAGCTTCAAGGAGGCTCTAGACATTCTCATGACAAGGCATGTCAGTTTCCAAGGACTATTTTTCTTAGAGATGTGCTAGCTTTGCCAAGATTTGAGCCACTTTTTTAGGCCCATAACCCAGGTCACTACCCATAATTCAATGATACCTTCAGAAGATAGAGTTAACAAGGAAATGATGATACAAGTGAAATTACTTGAAAAAGAGATTGAGTGGACCCCTACTGTTGAGAATAGCAACAAGAAATGATAAAAATAGAAATGCTAAAAATAACATTTAAAATATTCCAATTTTAATTTGTCTTGGAATTAAAATTTGAATTTAGCCTCACTAGCTGCTTGAAAAAATAATTAATTAATTCATCTTGAGTTAATTAGTTGGAGAAATTCAAGCTAGAAGTCTTTGTGAATTCATGCCAAAGTTATCCCTTAAATTAAGGAGATTATCCCTTAATTAAGGAGATAAGATTGAGTTTTATTTGAGTTGTAATTAGTTAGCTCAGTTTACTGAGTTAAGTCCAATTAAATTAGTTCCAAATAGTTTGAAGAACTAATTTTGAGTTCAGTCAGTTAATGCATGCATGCATCCAACTAGTGTATTCCAGATAACTGAAGATTCTCTCATTATTAACTCATGCATGTCTATTCTAAGAAAGACCCAATTGAGGTTAAAGACAGGGACAATGTACAATTAGTTGCATGAGTTTTCCTATGAAGGAAACTCATCCATGTAGAAGGGATAACGTTCCTTGAGGATTGCACAGTTTTATAGGGTGTGAGATAAGTGTTACACTTGGTAACAGTAAGATCACCCAGAGAAACTACGCAAGGAAATAGGAGGCTTCGAGGATAGAGGAGAAGGCATATGAGTTGTCTATTCTGTTTATGAGCAGTAGTGAGGGATTGTACTGAGAGCTGGATAGCTATGAGAGCTAAAGTTGTGTGTAATCCTGAGATATTTCCACTTGTATGATAATACAGATAGCGGGGTTTTTAGATGAGGCTTTCCCCAAAGTATTCTTCTGTGTTTTATGTGTATTGATTCTTCTTCTTTGTTATATGTGTTCTGCTTGATCTTGCTCAAATCTATTAAGCTTTCGCATGTTTGATTGTAGAAGTAGATTAAGTATTTTGCTTTAGTATATTGCATTATTAGGTAATCCACAGTGAGAATTTCTACATGGTATCAGAGCGAGGTTTTCTAGAAAAAGTTCTAAATGGTATAAGAAGAAGAGAATTCGAAGCAAAAAAAAAATAAAAATAAAAAAAATTAAATAAAAAAATAAATATAAATAAAATAAAAATGAAAATAAAAATTGGGCCGTGAGATTGCAAAGTAGATCTGAAAATTTTTGTGCATAATTTTTAGAAACAAATAGTAGATCTGGATTCCTTGTGAAAAAATACCCAAATTCAAAAAAACAAATGGCTGAATCAGAGTTCGGATGAGGGAGATATCGTTGATTTAAAATCAGCTCTTTTTCCTGAAAATTTCCTGACGGCGGGACAGATGAAACAGATTGGTATGCTAGCCAAGAACCTATATGCTTTTGAGGTTCAAGATGCATGCAAAGCCTTAAGGAGGAAGGCAAATGTTAGAGACTTGGTGATTGAGAGGGAGAGTAAATTACCTCTCAACATGCAGCCCTAGAAGAAGTCTCGGACAATTGTGGAGGAGCCACAATTGGAGTTGCTAAGAGGAGACTAAGTGGAGACATCCACTCATGCAGAGACCTCCGATAGGGGTAAGTTTCGAGCCAAGTGGGCAGAGGGAGCACATGCAGCCATACCTCCAGGTGTGAGGTGGGGCGATGTGAAATGATAGTCTTAAGAAGGCTGAAATTGGGCAGGGTTCATTGAGAGGTTTCATCTCATGGAACGTACCTTGCTATGGGAGCCCAAAGTACATAGTAGCAGGAGGAATCAGTAGGATTAATGCAGTCAGAGATCAAAGTGACAGAGGCTAGAGTAGTTAGATACTAAAGAGTGCAGAGAAGGATTGACAACAGTGCAGAAAGGCAGAGTCAGCTGAAGCGCAAAGTTTTCAGTTGACAGAGGCAATAAAAGTCAAAGTCTTTGATGACAGATGCATCATATTGATTCAGGTTGGATATTTTTTTGTTTATAGAGTTGTTGGAGCAACAACACTAGGGAAAAATGTCACATGTAGAACATTCCAAAGGTTCAGGATCAAGATTGAGTTGAATTCCTTTCTTGTTGAGAGGGAGTGTTGAGAATAGCAACAAGAAATGCTAAAAATAACATTCAGAATATTCCAATTTTAATTTTTCCTTGAATTAAAATTCGAATTTAGTCTCACCAGCTTCTTGAAAAAAATAATTAATTAATTCATCTTGAGTTAATTAGTTGGAGAAATTCAAGCTAGAAGTCTTTGTGAAGTCATGCAAAAGTTATCCCTTAAATTAATGAGATTATCCCTTAATTAAGGAGCTAAGATTGAGTTGTATTTGAGTTGTAATTAGTTAGCTCAATTTACTGAGTTAAGTCTAATTAAATTAGTTCCAAACTATTTGAGGAACTAATTGTGAGTTCAGTCAGTTAATGCATGCATGCATCCAACTAGTGTACTCCGTATAATTGAAGATTCTCTCATCAGTAACTCATGCATGTCTATTCTGAGAAAGACCCAGTTGAGATTAAAGGCAGGGACATTGTACAATCAGTTGCATGAGTTTTCCTATAAAGGAAACTCATCCATGCAGAAGGAATTATCTCCTTCAGGATTGCACAGTTATTTGAGAGGTCAGAGCAATGTGTGAGGGATTATTACACACAGTTGGCAACTTGAGGACCCAAGAGAAACTGCACAAGGAAATAGGAGGCTTTGAGGACTAAAGGAAGGCATATGTGTTGTCTATTCTATCTATGAGCAACAATGATGGATTGTACTAAGAGCTCGATAGCTTGTGAGCTAAAGCTTTGTTTAATGCTAAGATATTTCCACTTGTATGATAATATAGATAGCGAGGTTTTTAGCTGAGGCTTTCCCCAGAGTATTCTTCTGTGTTCATGTGTGATTGATTTATTCTTCATCTGTTATATGTATTCTATTTGATCTTGCTCAAAATCGATTAAGCTTTCGCAAGTTTGTTTGTAGAAGTAGATCAAGTATTTTGCTTTAGTTACATTGCATTATTAGGTGTTCTACGGTGAAATTTCTACACCTACTAGCCATGAAAGGAATTTCGTCAAACATATCACAATTATGTAATTTACAAGTGTAAACAACAGATCTAAGCATATGGGTCTCATACTTATCTGAGAATCGCTAAGAAGCATTTTTCCCTTATATCATTGCTGCATTATCATCTATTAAGTCATAGATATATTATTCATTCATTTACAAATAAAAACATGAGGAAATCCATACATCATCACTGTCATAATACATGCTTATAACCATCGTAATAACAACAAAAATATTAAGGATACATCAGCCATAGAATCCACATATAAATCAGTATAATACTAATGAATTAACAAGGAGAAATAACCTCATATTAATGATGCAAAATCCAACGTGGTATGGGACTACCACGTTCCACCTGATCATAGAATGGATAAGTGAAATATCTCTTCATCCATTCACCCCCGTGCCATATTCGAAGCATGAATGTGAGATTCAAACCAAAAGAACCAACTAGGGCATCCCAAGGCTAAACCACCTCACCCTCATTAATAGAAACTAGGCTTTACCATAATCCATCCCATATCACTAGGCCAACACAATAAACATGTAATAGCAAGATTTACCATGATCTCCACCATATCACTAGGCCAAAACAAGCATGCATGCCACCAGATTTCTCCACCTACACCATGAGGAATTTTCCTGTCTCCTAGTCTCTGAGGCTTTACCACAATTCACATCAGATCACTAGGCCCTAAACTGAGATACCAGTCTCTTAGGCTTTACCACAATCCATACCGGATCACTAGGCCCTAAACCGGGGCCCACTCTCCAAGATTTACCACATATCCCATCCCAGGATTACTAGGCCCAACGGAGAGAAATACACCTCTTGGCTTTACCGTATATCCTGCCAATCTCTGGCAAAGATTCCTAAGCCCACTGAAGCAACACAAAATATAGCTTTACCACAACCCACAGTCTGGTTCAAGGCTTACTAAGCCATGCGTTCTATTATTTAGAGATCCACCTCACTCATCTTCAAATCCATCTGACAATCCAAATCAGACAAAACATGAGAAACCCATCACACCATGGCTATCCAAAAATAGAAAGGCTAGCTGAATACAATGTCATACTAGGCAAAACCCATGCCATAACAACAAAAGAACCACATGAAATACCGTGCATACCAAATTTGGCAAGGAGAACACACATGCAAATTGATACCCACAAAGTATATTGTTGTAACTTCTTGATCCTGCTCGTCCTTGCTTGATCCTTCCTTCCTCTTTCTTATTTGCCTTTCTTGATCCAATGCCAAGTGCTCCAAGAAACTCTACGTGTCCAAAAGTATGAGAGAGAGAGAATATAAGAGAGCTCCACCAAAAACCTGTCAAAAACTTTCCAATTGATCCTCATAAGCCTTTTTAACAATTAGGTATCTGTTTTCTTCATTTTCCATTATTTTCCTTCAATTTCCTCCTCACATGCAACTTGTGACCTTTCACCTTCCTTTTCTCCTAATTTCCTTTATTTTCATAAATAAAATGCCAATAAATGCCTCATTCCTTTCCAAAGCCTTAGTCATTACCTTTTCCAATTTACTTTAGCCATAATAAACTGAAATGAGCGCACACTAGGATGTTTTTCCCACTATTCAACTTGGAATACATGTCCCATCAACTGTGGTCTTATATATTTTTACATGGATTTTTAACTAGGTTGTTATGGAACCCTCCCCCTTAGGGGAACACCATCCTTGGTTTTCAATGACACATATAACCATCAAGACTACTGAAAACAAAATACACTGCCCATGGAGCTTTATAACATAGCTCGTTGTCGTATTTACAATGATCATATTTTAAAACATGACAAACACACCATTTATTGGAGCTTTATAATACATCGCATTACGATATTTACAATAATAACCACATATACAAAAATACACATTTGCTTCACCCAATAAATAATCATACTGTCTATGGAGCTTTATAAATCTAGCTCAATATAATATTTACAGTAATACACACATATACACATATGCACATTTTCTCAACCAGCAAATAAAAGGATACGATTCCTGCATCAGCAACATGGGAATCCATAGACTTACACCTTCACCCTCAAAAGTAGTACCAGGATTCACCTCCTTCCCAAGAAGTACATAATTGATTGTCATAGTCAAAGTTGTATCCAATGTCCAACATTACAATCCTGCGCCACTTTTCCTCTCAGTTAACAGTTACCGACTCATTATTCCAGGGCACACTCCCAATGTGCATCTAATTCCATCTAGAAATGCTAATGACCAAAATAAATCCATCCTCGACCTTCCATTCTTTGCTACATATCCCCTTGGGAAATCTGGTCACGCCCTTCCGTGCAACCACATAGCTTCCAAGTTCCACTGGCAACCCCATCCTGGGCAGCCCATCCTTTGGCAAGGCATCCTCACATTGGAAAATACAAAACCAAGGCATATCCTTGCCTCAAAACCATCATACTGGTCATAGCATGCTCATGGAAATCAATGGACACTATTGGGTACCAATGTCCCACAGTGGCCATGCTCCTAAAGTGCTTTACCAACATACTGCTCCATTTTCCAATTGCTTTTGTTGTTGCAAATTCTTACAGTCAATTTCAACCACCCAACTAGGCATGTTCATGCATTCCTATATTGAGCACATAATTTCCATTAGATTTAATATAAATTGAAATAAATTCACATTATAACTCATTGATAGCTCGTCAATAAGGTACACTTGCAATCATGTTTACTTCATGCCACAACAATTCAAACTAGCATATTTGACCAAATCATCATGTATAAACACATCACATCAGGTTAGCTCAAAGCATAACCATCATAAATAAAAATCATAAATCACATGTAACCATCATAAACCAGAATCATAGATCACATGTAATCATTATAGACCATAATCATAAATCACATGCATTATAAAATTGAAATAAAATACTGATACTTATCCTTTAATCCATCCTTAGCTTCTACCTTTGTCCTTATTTCATATGCACTTCGGTTGCCACACTCGACAAACACCTAGTTCCTTCTCCTCAACCATGTACACATACACATAGTGTGCATTACACACATACAACCACACACAACATACAAAACCATGCAATACATGCACCTACACCTGGCATACAACACATACACCTACACCCAGTGTATAACACAACACAATACATACCCTACATTTGGGGTACACCACAACATAATACATACATACAATCGATCTACAATAGAATACATATACGTACACAAATTACAACATAATTAATACATATGTCACAATACCACGACTACATAATGCACATACATAGTACCACATGCCTGCAACATAACATGTACGACATGCACACAATACTATATTCACAACAGTATCATAAGTACATGTACACAGTACCACCTGTACACAACACCACTTGCATGACGTGTGCACAGCATTACATGTACACATCACCACCTGCATAATGTGTACACAATGCCACATATGCGTCGCACCACCTATACAATGTGCACACAATACCACATGTACACAGTACCATATGCACGACTTGTACATGACACCAAATGTACACAACGCCATATGCACGACATGTAAACAACACCACCTACACACAACACCACTCGTACAACATGTACACAACACCACATGCACACAACACCATATGTATATAGCACCACATGTACAACACGCACGCAACACCACATGTACATATCACTACATATCTAACATGTACATAGCATCATATGTACACAACATTGCATATCCAACATGCACACAACACCAAATGCACACAATGCCGCATGTCCATCATGCACACAATACAATATGTACACAACGCTGCATATCCAACATGTACATATCACCATCTATAACCAGCACTGCATATGCAATATTCACACAACATTACCCATACCACCCTGTACATAAAATTGCATAACAACATGTACACACACTATATATACACAATACCACATGCACACAACATTGTAGATGGAACATGTACAACATATACAACATATGCACAAAAATAGTACCACACATCCAAAAACACACTATCTCTACCAAGAAACCTTACTTCTAGTGTCTCTTTGCCATCCATGCTTATCCCAACATCCCGCAGACCACACTGCTTTCATTTCGTTTATGTATCCCTTAGCATTACCTGTCATAACATAAACATATGCATAATACATGCATACAATATCAATTCATATCTACATGATACTGACCTCGTAGATTTGTCAAGGATACTCTTCCCACTTGATTCCCCATAAACTAGGAACCTATTCATGTCATTCACATGCGTAAGCAATCATTCCTCCATACGAATGATTCCTAATGACCATGTTAGACAACAACACACACACACACACACACACACACACACACATATTAGCATAAAAACAATCATGATCCATGATGACCTCGTCAGACATGACATACATATATACATACATACATACATACATGTATACACATATAGACCTCAACATAATTATGATCACAACATAATTACTATATATCATAAGGTAAAGGTTAAGAGAACTCCCTTTATGCGTGCAACACATGCACAATATCGAGAACAACAGTTCTCAACATAGCCAAGGCATGTGATGCCTCAAATCCATTCACCTTACCTTTCTTGATTACCTTTCCCATGATTGTCTTTCCATCGTCCATTTACACAAATGGACCTAACCAGTCCAATTAGTTGTCGTACTCTTTCCTTCAAATGCCCTTTACTCATGCAATGAGATTCATCTAAGTCTCATATTACCTCATGTGTTTCATTCAGTTTCTCCCGAGCTCCATTGACTATCCTCTTTCCCAAACCAATTCCAAAGACTCAAAACATAAAAGGCAAGACCAAGAAGAAAACAAGAACAAAACCATGAAAAACCAACAACAACACGACACCACAACAAAGTGGTAAGGCCTTGCACCACACATAAAAAAAACCACAAATCAAGCTCAACAAATCACAAAAGACCAATAGTGCAGGACTACCAACAAACACCATGACTTAATCCCTATGGTTCCCAATGCTTCCAATGGAAATATCAACCTAAGCCTTCTTTAAGATTTCATGGAAATCTATTTTTCCATGCAATCCCTTGCATCATACTGCCATAAACACATAACTATAGTGTATAGATAAATATAAAAAGATACCAATTAGCTTACCTCGTCATACTAATTCGAAGCATGCTACCTTCAACTGCTCACACATGTCAACCACATGTTCCAAATATCAAGACAATTATATCTATCAATTTGAATTCAAACTTTACCAAGACTAACAATCATTTCATAATCCATAGTCAACTCATAGTCATTAGACATAATGCTACAACTGTCACTGATTACACTCAAGTACATATCAGTTGTCTCAACACATATATATTAATACAACCATCTTAAAACAAAATCATTTCTTGATGCAATATTATAGAGGCATACTCATATTATGCAATTCATCAAACATTCAACTAACTTGCAAACATACCATGTTAAATAAATCAACTAGATGACATAACAGACACCAAACACTCAAACACCAAATATACGATATAATCAAACAATCAAGCACCAAATATATGACATAAGCAAACTCATACCTTAATGTATCTCAGGGGAGGCTATCTTGTCTACACAATCAAGCTAGATTAGCACGATATAACTTCACAACAATCAACTCAAACATAAATAAGGTCATGATATCTATAATAGTCACTAGCTAACATGTTCACATCATAATCTCAATTAATGCATAATAATCACATCTGCATAGTCAGTCTAGATTAGTATGACATAATATCACAACATATTAACTTATACCTAAATGTCATAACCCTAATCATTTGCATAGACCAATCCGAATTACTATGATACATATAACATCAAGATATTAATGTAATAACCCTAATCACCTAGTTACTAGCATATAACAAAAACAAGGTATATACCATGCTCATCAATAACATATAACATAATTATCAAGTTAACTATCATAAAACAGCAACAAGTTAATCTATAACATAATCATCTACAACATATAACATAATCATCAAGTTATCTAACCTAAAACAACAATATTAATGCATACAACCACATGTTACAATCATTCATGACTATTGATACATGTGCATATGACTACACTAATCAACTTGAATTTATCATGTATGTAACCATAACATCAATAGAATGAAAGGCATACACATAACCATAATGCGTATAACAATCCTTAACCTACATAACTACATGCCCAACCTACAAACCTGTAGGACGACATGCTCTTGCTTCGAGGTCAAATGTTGCAACTTCACTTTGATGATCTGCATCTCCTGCTCTATCTCAACCAACACATTAGCATCATAACATACCAATATCATCATGATGACCTAATTTCATACAATAACCTCATAGTGCATGTCCGAGCTACTATACATGCATAACCATAACCATGAAAATGCATGCATAACATCATATAGACACCAACATGCATAACAAATTCATATACAACCATACACTCATGACGACACATCCCACAAAAAACCATCAACCTTCACATGGTGACATCACTACGGCCATCATTAACACCATGCAAATGCAACAAGCACATGGAATACAAACATAAGCAATACATATGCAACCTACATGACTGCATGACCACCGCACCATCCATCCAGTTCGAGGGGTGAACCATGCTCTAAGCCCACTCTATAACACCCTCCTCCCACATCTACCCAAGTAACCGCCCAACCGGGGTAAACATGTGAAGAGAGGCTACTTTGATTGGATTCAACCTCCTAAGTGACTTAAGGAAGTGGAATCAACGGAAATACATCATACATACCTTCCACATTAGCTACAGGACTGATGGGAACTATCCCAACCACTCAGGTAACTAGCCCCTAGGTCCCACAGAGTTTTTGACCAATTAACCCCCAGACACTCCCATGATATGGGCTCGATAATGTCCAGGGGGCTTTAGATGTTCTCATGGCAAGGCATGCTAGCATCTAGTGACTATTTTGCTTAGCATTGTGCCAACATCACCGGGATTTGAGCCATTTTTCAGGCCTAGAGCCTAGGTCACTACCCAGAATTCAATGACACCTTCAAAATAGAAAGTTAAGAAGGAAATGATGATACAAGTGCAATTAATTGAACAAGAGCTTGAATCACCCCCTATTAGCCATGACAAACATTTCTCAAACATATCACAATTGTGTAATCTTCAGGTGTAAAGAACAAATCTGAGCACATGGGTCTCATACTTATCTGAGAATCGGTAAGAAACATTGTTCCCTTATATCATTAGTTGAATTATCATCTATTAGGTCATAGATACATTGTTCAATCATTTACAAATAATAACATGAGGAAATCCATACATCACCACTGTCATAATACATGCTTATAACCAAGTTACATAATAACAACATAAATATCAAGGATACATTAGCCATAGAATCCACATATAAGCCAACATAACACTCATGAATTAACAAGGAGAAATAACCTCATATTAAAGATGCAAAAGCCAATCTGGTATGGGTCTACCACGTTCCAACCACCCATATAGTGGGTGAGCCAAATATATCTTCAACCATTCACCCCTGTGCCACATTCCAAGCATGAATGTGGGACAAGAACCAACCTAGGAATCCCGAGGCTAAACCACCTCACCCTCATCAATAGAAACTAGGCTTTACTGTAATCCATCCCGGATCACTAGGCCAACATAATAAACATGTAATAACAAGTTTTACCATGATCTCCACCATATCGCTAGGCCAAAACAAGCATGGATGCCACCAGATTTATCCACCTACACCGTGAGGAATTTTCCTGTCTCCTAGTCTCTCAGGATTTATCGTAATCCACACCAAATCACTAGGCCCTAAACTGAGACACTAGTCTCTTAGGATTTACCGCAATCCATACTGGATCACTAGGACCTAAACCAAGACCCACTCTCCAAGCTTTACTACATATCTCATCCCAGGATTACTAGGCCCAATAGAGAGAATTCCACCTCTTGGATTTACTGTATATCCCGTCAATCACTGGAAATGATTCCTAGGCTTATAGAGGAAACACAAAACATGGCTTTACCACAACCCACATTCTGGTTCACGGGTTACTAGGCCATGTGTTATATTATTCAGAGATCCACCTCACTCAACTTTGAATCCATCCAGCAATCCAGCTCAACAAAAACATGAGAACACCATCACACCATGGCTATCCAGAAATGGCAACGCCGGGCTGCAAACACTGTCACACCTAGAAAAACCCTTTCAATAATAGAAAAATAACCACATGCAATACCATGAATTCCAAATATAGCGAGGAAAACACACATGAAAATCAATACATGCAAAGAACATTGTTGTAGCCGCTTGATGCTACTCTTCCTTGCTTTTTCCTTCCTTCCTCTTGCCTTCTTTGCCTTTCTTGATCCAATGCCAAGTTCTCTAAGAAACTCTAAATGTCCAAGAGTATGATAGAGAGAGAGAGAGAATATAAGAGAGCTCCTCCAAAAACCTGTCAAAATCTTGCCAACTAATCCTCAGAAGTCTTTTGGTCAATTAGGCCTCTATTTTCTTCATTTTCCATTATTTTCCTTCAATTTCCTCCTCACATGAAACCTATGACCTTTCACCTTCCTTTTCTCTTAATTTCCTTTATTTTCATAAATAAAATGCCAATAAATGCCTCATGCCTTTCCAAAGCCTTAACCATTTCCTTTACCAATTTCCTTTATTCATTGCCTTTGCCAATTTCCTTTAGCCTTAATAAAACGAAATGAACACCCACTAGGATTTTTTTCCCACCATTCAACTTGGAATACGTGTCACATCAACCATGGTCTTATATATTTTTACATGGAATTTTAACCAAGGTTGTTACAGAGAGACATGCTTGTAGTCGATAAAGAGTGAAGAACCACCATAGAACTTACATACGCTAGACCATGCATAAGAAAATTGATTTGAACTGTGAGGCCATAGATTACCTGAAGTGATGCATGCTCAATATCCATAATTGTCCAACTTGATCACGAGCCACGAGACCTCAAGCAGCGAGGACTAGCGTCAAACCGAAGTTTCGCATGCCATGGGCCACTAAATGTAAACACCATGAACCAATGAAAGAATGAAACACAAACATCTAAATCACAACACCATGATGTTTCCAACCACTAGAAAATCCAATGTGACACGACACATGCTTCACAATAGGACTCTGGAGAAAATTTAACATGGAAAATCGCTCTTGAATTACCTTGAGGATGATGAACCATGCAAATTGAGCCAAATCCAAACATAGAGGTGAACGATCGACCCATTGAAAGAGGAACAATGCCAAATGCGAGGGTGTTCCTATGACGGGAACCCTTCATAGAAACCTTCACACTGAAATTAAGCAGGAGAGCCTATGAGAGAGGCGAATTAACAGTAGAAAATGAGAAATCTGACTCGATCCCCTTTACATCCATGAAAATTAATTAGGAGAAGGAGTGCTTAGTAGCAGATGCAGAGCCACTGAAATTCACCAAGCCTGAGAATGCTAATGAATTCCCACAGCTGGCCCAACCAGTGAATGCATGAGGGTGAAAATGCAAAAATGGGAAACACTTTTTTGAATTAGGTTTTATGGTTAATAAGTGTTGGTATAACTAATAAAATAGAAAAATTTATGAAAAAATAGTACACACTATGTGTAATACTATATTTTTCTATCTGAAAAGAATAAGAGAAATATGATTGCTAACTATGAAAATGTTGATGAATACCTAAAAAATGAAAACGTAAAAAAGAAAAGAAAAGTGTTACATAGATTCACATTTTCACCCATGAACGTGGAGAAGAAAACTAACATGACTGCCTGCAATCCACATTTTAGAGCTTGTCAAAGGTGATGGTGCCATCCCAAGGTTGTAAAGGCATATCTAAGGAGGGAATACATCGTCGAGTAATGATGGGTCTGTCACACACGAGAGAAGGCCATACTTGGCATGATACCCAACCATTATGAGACTACATGCCCAAGAGAACTCACACGCAGAGAGTGTTAAAACTGTAAATGCTCACTTTACCTGGAAATTTATTAACTTGTACCATGTCTTGGATGGAAGCGCATGGTAGGATAGATGGCTTGCACATCAAGAATGTTGTGTCATGTTTATGAAGTGAGGTGTGAATCATCACCCATAGTGGGGGAATAACATTTAATTTTAATTCCATACTTAAAATTAAATAATATCTATATATTATTTTAATTTTATTAATTAGATAAAACTTTTGTTTACAAAATTAATATTTATTTAAATAAATTTTAATATTTATTTTAAATAAATTTATATCAATATTCTTATAATATCATTTTAGTTACTAACTTTTTTTATAAGTAGTTCGATTAGTGATGGAAAGAGAAATTGGGGGTTAACCAAAATCCCTTTCCTTTACAAAATCGATCTTGAGGCTTGTGGGTTATGGCCCACAAAACCTTATCGAAAGCATTCATAAGGCTTTAAGACTTTAAAAATCATGGATTGTCTAACATACTAGAGCCTTTACACTATCGAGAGCATTTAAACATGCGTTTAGCCTTAAACCCCCGTAGCCATACAACCATCGGAAATACAAGGGAATGAGGGAATTACAAAGGAAAAATCTGGCTGGAACCCTTGGGTCAGATCTCAAATGCTATAAGCCCGCCTATATAAATATCATCGGGTCCACTCCTTTGCACCATTCCGTAGCACCATTCTAACCTCCGATATCCGATCCTTTCGATCGTCGATCATTTCATTGGTGATATCACCATATTGCTCATCGGCGTATCGCCATCGCTCCTCCATTGTTCTTTAACCTCTCCAACATGCAATCGCCGATTCCATCTAAACCATCGATCTGGACCCTCGATCCGATGGTGGAAATTTAAATCGCATATCACTATCGCTATGTTTAAAAGGCTAGTTCCGATATCGCTAAGGGACTTTCGCCGATGCGATATAAAGGTTCTTCCCATGTGACTTGATTTGGACCGTTGATCTTCTAGATCTAACGGTTCCTGCGCATCTACGCCACTTTCTCCTTAATTCTGTTCTCGGTTGGGTTTTGATGGAATCCGTGCTTTAAGCTAGTTCCTTTGCCACACCTGCATTCACAAATGACTCCACATATAGCAGCATTCATTTGATCGCCATCGATCCTTATGGTTGATCAACACACTCACAATAGGGATTTAAAACCTCAGCACATATATACATAACATAATTGAAAGGGAACATACTACACAGACACGCGGGAAAACCACAAAACACATATTTATTATATTAACACAGCACGAGTATATCTAAGGCATTTCAGCCTTAGAACATGTTCCCCTCTCGACTGCATTTCAACACTCTGTTCACACAATTTCTACCTATATCACTCTGTGTCTCTCTGTTGAACGCATAGGTTCGTATATATATATATATATATATATATATATATTATATATATAGATATATATATATACATATACATATATAAGAAGTGTTGGATCAGATCACTGAAAGGATCCAATCAGATTGCTCCATGATTTTCTCTAACAAAAGCCCTAAAGATCTTGGTATGCATACATGCATATGAACACATGGCAGATTACATTAATAAGTCTCCTTGAGACTTTATCTATTCCATCTTTTTCTCTATATTTAAAACAAAAAAGTCCCTATTTTTCTCCTTGGTCCATGTCCTCGTCTTCGCACTGCTTTGGATTCCTCCATTAATTAAGGGTGCTGGATGCTCCTGTATCAGACTCCCTAGGCACAAAAATTTATGACCTCCTGGTCATATGATTCTCCTTGTTATTAGCAATTCTACTCATTGATACTTCACTTCTTCAGTGGAACTGCCTTCATGGTCTTCTATGAGTTGCAACCAACCTCTGCAGTACCAGTCTCCTTCTGCTACATGATACCTCACCAAGCTCTCCTCACTTAGTCTTTTGGCATCCTTCAAGTTCTTTTCTCTAGAACCAATTGAGCACTCCATGCTCTAGGTTTGTTGCAATCTTCTCACCTTCTGCTGTCATTCTCTGTGCGACAGTAAGACCATAACTCTCCATACTTTAAACCATTGGAACTCATGTTATCACTCTAGGAAACTCTCCTAGGTTGCAGCTCGGAGATGCCTGGTAACATATAATCTTCAATATTGTTCTCTGAACTATTGGAATGAATAATGGTTTGGATCAAGCCAGATAACCATTTCAACTTTGTTTTTTACTCAAGACATGCATGAACACCCTCAGCTAATAAGGCTTTAGACCACTAATGCTCAATAGTTTGTAGATTCAATGAATAAATGGAGAATACTGACCATACCGATAGATGCATATATAAACACATATGAATGGCTAGCTACAAGCAGTAAATGAGAATACTGACTGTACCGACAGATGCATATATAAAACATATGAATGGCTAGCTATAGGCAGTAAAAGAAGCTTGCAAATCTAATTTATCAACACAGAGATAAGATGACAGTTATATGGAATTAGATATAGAAGAAACATGAACAACCTGTTCAAGTGCAAGCTTAGAATAGAAGAGAAAATGGACATTGAACATATAACAACAAAAGAAGCTTGTATTGCTAATGAATGAAGATGAGAAGCTTGAGTAGAAAAGTCTCAATAGTCTCCAGAATTTGAACCCTTATTACATTTTTCATTCAGACATTTATAGCTATTTACAATGCTCTCGAGCCTTCTGAGGCTCGAGAGGTGTTAATCTATCCCTGTGTCTCTTCAACAACTTTGATACGTTGACTAGGCAAGCATGGCTCGGAGGTTCCTTCTTTTGACAGAAGAGCAACCACACTCAGGTATTTTGATGTGTTGTCTGGGAGCTCTCTCGTGCCAGAGATGCCCCACAATTGGTTCTGTTGTTTTTGACTAGGCGCTGTCTGCTCCATGATGTTTCTTTTTGTTTTGGACAAGCTGTATGTGCTGTGGCCCTTGTTATTTCCTTTCCGATCTCTGTTTCTCGAAAATCCATCTCTCGGAATTTGCTATGTGGTGGAATGGGTCTTTGGGCCTTTGTTTTCCCTTTAAATGTTTAGAGTGACTATTTTTCTATTAAACACTAAAAAGGCTGCAACTGTGAGAAATCCTGCCAAGCTCTCAACATTTTAGACCTGTAAAGTCCTTAAACATGGCATATCTATCTATCAAGTCCACCCCTAGGGTCGTTATCGCAAGTCGCACACAGCATGTATCTTGTGTATTTGCTTTGTATTCTAAAAATACAAAAAATTGTGAAAATCACATGAAACTGGCTCCCTCTAGACTTCAAATATTATATATTTCCCTTCCTGGACCCTTTCAGGTCTGGGTCTTATCGCATATCGCAAAATCAAGCTTCCCTTTGTATTTCGTTATATAACGAAAATATACAAAAATGCATTGAAAAAGGCTTACCCACAGACCTCAAATAATATGAAATATTATGTATATAATGCTATCGTGTCTGGTTCTTATCACATCGGTGCAACTCCTTAAGGTTTCTCTGATTGCAATCCGCCGATGCGATGTGGGCCATCGATCTATGCACTTGATCAATGGTCCACGTTTAATCACCAATCACAATGCCCATACTATCTGCGCCGATTTGCCTCCACCGATGCGACCCGCTGATCCAATCATCGGAGATCACTGATCGTGGGTGTCTTGCCCTGATTGCCACTACCCATCGATCAGATCTGCCAATTGTGATTTTTTGCTTAGATCTAGGCCGTTTATCGGCTAGATCTAACAGTTGCTATGCTTTAGATTGTTTAAGCCTGCAATACATGGTTTTTCATGGTTTTTGAGTGTTTTAGCCTCCCGATAGTGCATTTCCGCCCTTCCAAGGGCTCTTGGCATGCGATGGTTTTTATCCTTGGCATGATTTTAAGCAAATTTGGAGACTTTGGGGCATATTTGGATCCATTTTTGGGCCATTTTCTAACAAGGCTAACACTGGCTCCTTCTCAGATGAAATCATCCCTGTGAGGTTTCAAGAATCACAAAACAATGCCTTTCCTGCAAAACAAAATCAAATCTTCCTCCTAGTGTTCCATTGGGCATGGAGTCTATTTTGTAATGAAATAAAAACTGGAAAAAACGTATTTACAGTATCAAGGCTTTAGAGCCTTAAATGAAATAAAGTTTGAAGAACAACCCATTGAATCGGTTATTAAAAACACCTTCCCCCTCTAAATTGTGCAGAATGAAACTGTTGCTCATCTGAACTTGAGCGATGACAAACATACCTGTCCATAGGGCATCATGGTTGCCATTCTTTTCCTTTAAGAACACAGTCACCAAACTAAAAATTGACCCTTTTTGCCTTTCTGTCAAAGGTTTCTTTTTCTTGGTTAATGTGCATATCAACAAATTCATCAAAGACTTGCAAAAGCCTATTAATTTGATCATCTACTTCAAAAACTTTCCAGCATTTGACATTGTTAGGTAGAGATGGTCTATATTTCGCCTCATCTCTGTATGCTTTCAGCATTGGATGTTTTGCTTGGAAGGTTTTGTTCACCTGAAATGTTAATATAAAAGATGAATCAATGCATTCCTGTGTGGGGGACACAAGGAATACACTTGCTCCTGCAACTTCTTTAGAGAAAGCTCCATCAAAGAACATGTCCGAAATTTGAGGGCCTTCTTCCTCTGTGATCTAGCAAACTGGTCTTTTAAGCTGTGTGGAGGCCAACTAAGATTCTTCAATCTGAAGAAAACAAGCTCCAAAATCAGTGTCAACAGCATAGATGGGATGATTGGTGGGATTCCTTTCATCACTGATTATATAAGACAACTGAGCTTTTTTGTATAACCTCCTGCTTTCACCTCCAAAAACTGGGATAGTAGCATAGGATAGATCATTTTGAAATGTTCCACCTAATCTCTGGATCCAGCCTCTGGAAAGCAACATGCCAAACCTGGGGTGTACATCTACTACCACAATATCCATCATCATGCTCTTCATGGGCAGCTGAGACAAAGTGATGGTTAGGTCCTTGATTAGTCCCAAGCATTCCACTTTTTTAGAGTCAAAAGAAAATAGGTCACGATAAGGCTTGGTAATGTCAAGACCCAATTTATCCATGATAGCCTTGGGCATTAGATTATGGCTAGCTCCAATGTCCAGAAGGAAATTATGAAGGATTTTGTCATGAATAGTCAAAGAGACATAGAATGATGGGGAGATGTCTTCACAATTTTCAATCATTGGGCTGAGAATAACAGCTGGTTGGTCATCTTGCAGATTTACATAGTCAGTGGAGGGTTAGATGTATTTAGGCTCAAGTGCATCAAGGATGGATCTTTTGAAGGACTCATTCTTCACTAGTTCAATCAGAGGCATACGTATTCTTAGCTTCTAAATTTATGATTGAAAACTGAAAGGAGAAGGAGACTTGTTAAGGCCTCTTACCTCATGAGCTGGAGCTCTAAGGATGATGGGATCAACTGCAGGCTACTTCTAGTTATTAGCTTGTTGTTCTGTAGGGACAACAACTCTTTGAATAGGAGTTTCCTTGGAATTATTCATCTTTGACCTTAGATTATATCTTTGTTGATCTTCAGTTTGTAGAACAGCTTCATCGTCCCACTCTTGACTGATCTGGTCATTGAATAATGACTTTTCATAGGCAGCTTTGGTCAAAAAAGGGGCACTGCCTTTGTCTTCCATACAATGGATCTCATCATCTTCTTCAAAATTCTCTTCTTCCATGACTGCATTTTTCAAAAGGGGTCTTCATCCTTTGGTATTCATTGGAATCTTTGCTTCTTTACAAAATCTGCAGCTGCTTGTTTGCTCTTCTATATGGATTTGGATTTGGAGGAGCAAAGGTGTTAGGAACTCTTCCTTTCCCAGAGTGCTGCTCAACCTTTAATTTGGAGATCTTAGAGGCTAATGACTCTATCATCTTGGTCATTTTATCAATCTTGGGATATGAAGATGATGAAGACTCGCCCCTCTGTCTCCTTCTATCAGCATTTCCCTTGAGCTTCTTTGTAGCCATGATGTTTGATTCTAATTCCAAGGTTGCATCTTCCATATCAGCCAAAGTAGCACATCGCCTCTCCCTCAACAATAAATAGAAGTTAGAATCAAAGGCACTGGCATAGATGAGTCTAGTAGAGGTAGTGGTGGGTTTTACTTTAGCTGGTATCTTGCTTTACATGCGGTTAAATCTCTTATTAAAATCAGACAACAACTCACCATTTTCCCTCTTTAAGTTCCCAAACTTAGTGTGGTAGTAGAGGAGATCCTTCTTATCCCCCCAATGCTTTAGAAATGCATCATCTAAAGCCTCAATATCTGCTATAGATCTTGGGGTTAGTTCTCTGAACCATTTTCTAGCCTCTCCATCTAGGCTTTGGACAAAGACTCTCATCCACACATCATCTTCACTAATGTTCAGGTTATCAACATAGCTATAGAATGACTCAAGACGTTCTTAAGCTGTAACACCTTCAGTCCCAGTGAACTTAGGCATATACTTCTGATATTCTCCAGTAGGCATGGCATTCAAAGGAGTGGGAAGTATTAGAGGTCCACACCTAGCAGCTATGATTCTTTCCATTTTGGTGGGTGCTTGTGGACCTGCCATAGCTGTGGTGGCTATAAGAGTACTGGCAGTTTGAATGATAGAGGGTTGAGGAGTGATTGATAAGACTAAAGGAGTATGATGGATAGGAGGTGAGGTTTCTTTTAGGCTTACAACAAAAGGAGAACCTAAAGAATAAGGAGCTTTATGAATCTCTGAGATTTTTTCTTCACTGATAGTATTAGATGCAATAATCTCAACATGTATTTGTTCTATTGCAAGATTTTATTGAAGAGATATAGGAGATTCTTTAGGTTTACTTGAACCTGATGCTCCTTTCTACAATTTCTTTCTTTCTTTGATGATTTTTTCATGGTCAGGTATTGGGTCAACTTGTGACTTCTGAGGATTTCTCTGAGTATGCCTCACAAACTGAGCCAAAAATATGAAGTGGAGTCGCCAGATAGATGATTACAACCAAAAAAGTGCCTAGAATTTGCCTATCATCAAAGCTGGATCTGTGTCGTCTCCAAGGGAAGCTGAGCTTCAGTTTCCTCTCCCTGACAGCAGTGCCAATTATGTTATCGCTCCAGGAAACTCTCCTAGGTTGCAGTGTGGAGATGCCTAGTAACATATAATATTCAATATTTTTCTCTCAACTGTTAGAATGAATGATGGTTTGGATCAAGCCAAATAACCATTTCAACTTTGTTTTTTACTCAAGACATGCATGAACACCCTCAACTTACAAGGCTTTAGACCACTAATGCTCAATAGTTTGTAGATTCAATGAATAGATGGAGAATACTGACCATACCGATAGATGCATATATAAACACATATGAATGGCTAACTATAGGCAGTAAATGAGAATACTGACTGTACCAATAGATGCATATATAAAACATATGAATGGCTAGCTACAGGCAGTAAAAGAAGCTTGCAAATATAATTTATCAATGTAGATATAAGACGACAGTTATTTGGCATTAGATATAGAAGAAAAATGAACAACCTGTTCAAGTGCAAGCTTAGAATAGAAGATAAAATGGACATTGGACATATAACAACAAAAGAAACTTGTATTGCTAATGAATGAAGATGAGAAGCTTGAGTAGCAAAGTCTCAATAGTTTCCAACAGTTTAACCCTTATTAAATTTTGCTTTCAAACATTTATAGCTCTTTATAATGCTCTCGAGCCTTATGAGGCGTGAGAGGCCTTAATCTACCCCTGTCTCTCTTCAACAACTTTGATGCCCTAACTAGGCAAGCATGGCTCAGAGGTTCCTTTTTTTGATAGAAGAGTAACCACACTCAGGTAGTTTGATGTGCTGTTTGGGAGCTCTTTCGTGCCAGAGATGCCCCACAATCGGTTCTGTTGTTTTTGGCTGGGCGCTGTCTGCTCCATGATGTTTCTGTTTGTTTTGGACAAGCTACTCGAGCTGTGGACCTTGTTATTCCCTTTTCAGTCTCTGTTTCCTGACAATTTGTCTCTCGGACTCTACTATGTGGTGGAATGGGTCCTCGGGCCTTTGTTTTCCCTTTAAATGTTTAGAGTAACTATTTTTCTGTTAAACACTAAAAACACTGCAACTATGAGAAATCCTGCCAAGCTCTCAATATTTCGGACTTCAAAATTCCTTAAACATGGCATATCTATCTGTTGGGTCTGCCCTTAGGGTCGCTATCGCAAGTTGCACATAGCCTATTTCCTGTGTATTTGCTTTGTATTCTAAAAATACAAAAAATTGTGAAAATCACATGAAAATGGCTGCCTCCAAACTTCAAATATTATATATTTCCCTTTCGGGACCCTTTTGGGTCTGGGTCTTATCGCATATCGCAAAACCGGTCCGGGTCTTATTGCATATCGCAAAACCAAGCTTCCCTTCGTATTTCGTTATATAACGAAAAATACACAAAAATGCATTGAAAAAGGCTCACCCGCGGACCTCAAATATTATGAAATATTATGTATATAATGCTGTTGGGTCTGGTTCTTATCGCATTAGCGTCGCTCCTTAAGGTTTCTCTGATTGCGATCCACCGATGCAATGTGGGCCGTCGATATGCACGCTTGATCGATGGTCCACATTTAATCATCGATCGCAATCGCAATGCCCATATTGTCTGTGCCGATTTTCCTTTGCCAATGTGACCTGCAGATTCGATCATCAGAGATCGCTGATCGAGGGTGTCTTGTGCTGATTTCCACTACCCGCTGATTAGATCCACCAATTGTGATTTGTCGCTTAGATTTGGGCCATTGATCGGCCAGATCTAACGACTGTTGTGCGTTGGACTGTTTAGGCCTGCGATACATGGTTTTTGAGTGTTTTAGCCTCCCGATAGTGTGTTTCTTCCCTTTTAAGGGCTCTTGGCATGCGATGGTTTTTATCCTTGGCATGATTTTAAGCAAATTTGGAGACTTTGGGGCATATTTGGATCCATTTTTGGGTTATTTTCCAACAAGGCTAACACCTCCTACTCCTTTTTTTTTTTCTCTCTGGAAATCCTTTCCCTTCTCTTGAATGCAAAATCTTCGGCTGCTCTGATACCAAATGATGGAAATGAGCCAATATCCCTTTCGTTTACAAAATTGATCTTGAGGCCTGTTGGTTATGGCCCACAAAAACTTATCGGAAGCATTCATAAGGATTTAAACCTTTAAAAGTCGTGGACCATTTACCATACTGGAGCCTTTAGACTATGGGGAGCATTTAAACATGCGCTTAGCCTTAAAACCTCGCGGCCATAAAACCATCGGAAATACACGGGAACGAGGGAATTACAAAGGAAAAACCCCGTTCGGAACCCTTGGGCCGGATCTCAAATACTATAAGCTCGCGTCTGTAAATATTGGTGGGTCTGCTCCTTCACGCCATTTCGTAGTGCCACTCCAACCTCCGATCTCTGATCCTTCTGATCGTCGAAACACCCAACTTCCTGATCTCCGATCATTTCATCGATGATATCGCCATATTGCTCATCGACATATCGCCATCGCTCCTCCATTGTTCTTTGACCTCTCTGACATGCGATCATCGATTCCATCTAAACCGTCGATTTGGACCCTCGATCCGACGGTGGCGATTTAAATCGCATATCACTATCGCTATGTTTAAAAGGCCTATTCCGATATTGCGAAGGGACTTTCTCCGATGCGATATAAAGGTTCTTCCCATGTGACTTGATCCAGACCGTTATCTTCTACATCTAACAATTCTAGTGCATCCGCGCTGCTTTCTCCTTAATTTCGTTCTTGGCTGGGTTTTGATGGAATCTGTGCTTTAAGCCAGTTCCTCTACCACACCTACATTCAAAAATGACTCCACATATAACAACATTCATTTGATTGCCATCGATCCTTATGGTCGATCAACACACTCACAATTGGGATTTAAACCCTCAACACATATATACATAACAGATTTGAAAGAGAACATACTACACAGACACATAGGAAAACCACAAAACACATATTTATTATATTAACACAACACAAGTACAACTAAGGCATTTTAGCCTTATAACAGGTTCCCCTCTCGACTACATTTCAACACTGTGTTCACACAATTTCTACCTATATCACTTTGTTTCTCTCTGTTGAATGCAGGTTTATATATATATATATATATATAAAAGAAGTGTTGGGTCAGATCACTGAAAGGATCCGTTCAGATTGCTCCATGATTTCCTCTAACAAAAGCCCTAAAGCTCTCGGTACGCATACATGCATATGAGCACATGGCAGATTACATTAATAAGTCCCCTCGAGACTTTATCCATTCCATCTTTTTCTCTGTTTTAAAACAGAAAAGTACCTATTTTTCTCCCTAGTCCACGTCCTCCTCTTCGCTCCACTTTGGATTCGTCCATTAATGAAGGGTTCTGGATTCTCCTGCATCAATTAACAATGACCTTGAAGATAAAATTTTATGTGTAAGGAGGTTAGCGGGTCAAATTCCCATGGTTCAACTATGTTTGTGGAAGGGGCATACATAAGAACCTATAAGTTATAGGTTATAGTGGTAGATATTGAAATCGACCTTGTATGACTCAAGTATGAGACCAATAATCAACAAAACTTTTGACTGATAAAAAATAAATAAATAAAAATATGAAACTTTTGACTAACAAGTTCACCAAAATATTTTAAAAGGAGAATACTTTGAAATCTCTTTCATTTACTTCACATTCTATGCATAGTATTAAATAATATATATGGGTAAAAGTTTCACACCCATTAAAGATTTTTTTTAAAGGAGAATAATTTGAATTCTCTTTTATTTACTTCACATTTTATGTGCATAGTGTTAAAGAATATATAGAGGTAAAAATTTTACACTCATCAAAATATATGTTAAAAATAATAAAAATATATAGAGGAATAAGCTCTCTCTCTCTCTCTATATATATATATATAATGGTAAAATCTATCATAATTTAGTTGTCAAGAAACAATAGAGACAATCATCACCTGTTGATATCCACGACTCATAATTGTTATTCAAGGAAAACCATGCCACCAATGTTTACTCGTTGATGTTCATAAGGGAGCAAGCTTTCACACCTGCTAGATGCCTTCAGGTCTTTGGTTTCTTTACATTTGAGAAAAAACAAACTCTTAGCCAAACCAAAACAACTTTAATACATAATCCAGGCTATCTATATATATAATATATATACTATATAAATAAAAATAATTTTGAATAATTTTCTCATTCAAATCATCAATTTTTTTGAAAAATCAACATCAAACTAACAAAGATGAAATTAAGAAAATTCTTTTCAAGAAATAAAGTGATTAAAGAAATATATAATAGAACACATGAAGCGTTATAGCTTTATCCTTTACTTTAATTTAAGATCATTGTATATGTAAAATAAAAAAAAGATTAAATATAGATATAGATATATATAGATAGATAGATATATCGAACAATAGAAAAATCTATCATAACTCATAACTTAGTTGTCAGAGCAATAATAAAGACAATTATTATTGGTTGATATCCACAAATGTATGTTGACTCATCAGTGTTACTCAAGTAAAACCACACCACTATTATTACCCATTCATAGTCCATAAGGGAATATGGCTTCATTCATACTACATGCCCTTTCGACATTGTGTTTCTTTATATTCAAGAAAGACCAAGCAAAAACAACTTTTAAACATACTCTATGCCATATATATAATTTTAAATAAATTTCCCATTTAAAATCAATCAATTTTATAATTAAAAAGAAAACCAACCAATCAAAATAACAAAAATTAAATTAAAAAACTCTTTTCAAAAAACCTTTCCTCTAAAAATTTCAATAAAATTAAATTAAAAAATCTCTTTCAAAAAACTTTTATCAAATTTCTAATACAATTAAATTAAAAGAAAATAAATATAATACAAGCAACCTGAAAGATAAACTTTCTCTCTTTCCTTTATTGTAAGATAATTATTTATATTAAACATTAGATAATATATTCATTATCTAGATGTTAATAAAATTAAATATTTAAAAATAATTATTTTGTTTTAATTTAATGAAATAATTAATTTTATTTTATTATATGATAATTTATTTCATAATTGTGATATGTATTTTAATGTTTTTTCCTTGAATATAAATAGTTTATTTAATACTTATTAAATTGAAGATATTTAACGAAAAAAGTGAAATTGAAATGGATGAAATACATCATCACGCTTAAACATTCAACTTCTATTTAAGGCTTTCTTAAAAAAGACCGCACTTTCCGATATAGTTCTAGACTATGCATATTGCACCTACAATTTTATCTAAAATCAAACTCATTTAATTTAGCATTCCATTTATGAAATTTTAACAAATATGATCTATTACAAAAACATTCTCTCTTTATTTAAATATATCTAAATTTTATAATATTACATTATGAAATAATTTGTTTTTATATTTATATGAATTATTGAAACTCCAAATTCCATTTTTTTAGTAACTTTAATAGTTCATTGTGTAATATATTTATATAAATTAAAAAATAATATATATATATATATATTATAATATTAATCATTATAAACTGTAATACTGGGACTAACTAGGTCTTACTAATTATAAGATCACCCATCCCAATATAACTTTAGTTTAATGTTTCATTGTAAAATTTCTCTATGTGCTCAAACAATAAAAGGGGTTCTTAACAAATGTTTTATAAAGAACAAAACCTGTTAACCATTTTCAAATAGAACAAGGGACGTTGCATGGAAGCTAGTCCTTGCCTTGAGCAAGAAGAAGGGTTTAAGTGCCGAACTAGTCATCTTACTTGTATTACGACTAGCCAGCTATCAGCAGCACTGATCTTTTATCTGATCTCGTTCCCAGACAATTAGAATTCCCAGGCTATCATGATTCCTAGACGATTCCGAAAGTAATATGCACGTAGTGACTCTAGAGTAATATGTACATAGTAATTCTAGAGTATTTGCATGCTTTCCTAAAGGCGCGGCTGATCAACTGCCGATTCTCCTGCTCCAGACTCCTGATGCGATCTTATCCTTGCAGGGTCCTACTAAGAGAATTACGTGAGTGAACTGGGCCATCTCTAGATGTGTTTCCCAAGCACTGCCCATTCGATTTGATAAAGAAACTTCTCCTGTCCGCTTGACCAAACTCATTCCAATTTCAAGAGCTCCCCTCCTATTGCCCGCATTCGTATTCCATAATTCTTCATGAACTTGAAGGTGGAGCTTTTGAAACTCGACATATGAATGATTTTAGAACTAGATATATAGTAGGGGGACTGATGTTGGGCAATGGTAGCTGAGTAATAGGCCACCCACAAAGTCCCAAGCATTTCCATGTATAGTTCGTAGCTCTCTGACAGGGGCTGGTTCAATTGAGCCCCCACGACTATCCACCCTCTTATCAGCTCGCATCACGTGGACCTGCCTAGTTATAGATAAAAGGTAGGTCACGCCCACACTTATAGCTTTTTCATGAGAGTTTTGTATGTAGTAAGGTAAGCTAGCTCGTGGAAGGGGAGGCAAAGGATATAGATGAGGACGGACAGGTGGAAGAGGCAAATGATCCATCAATGGCAGAGATAGAGACAATGACAATAGGAGAGGAGATAGCAGTTGGAGCAGGCCTGATCAAAACTCATTGTTCTTATAGAAAATGGGTAATGGGACTAAAAGTGAAATAATTCGCTCCAACGAAATTAGATTAGTTCTTACGCAACCTGTTCTTTTCTCTTCTTTCCTTGAGGAGTTTTAAACTAATTGTAAGGGGAGCATATCCCATGAGGCTTGTAAGCATCCTTCTTCAGAAAGCCCTTTGAAAGGTGAGGGATAGGGTAAATAGGAGTCTTCTCTATGTTAAGAGAGCCATTTGTTCTATACCTCGTGCTGATTGCTTTCCAGAGGCCTCGTTGGGGTGAAGCAATGAATAATCTGTTGACATCCCTGTTCTAGAACCAATGGTCTCCCTTCCAGGTTGATAACCGTATCCTGTTCTAAGGCACAAAACAAGCTAAGCGCACAACAAAAGGCAGGCCGATAACCATAGCCATTCTAAGGCACAAAACAGGCTAAGCGCACAACAAAAGGCAAAGTGACCCGCCCAAGAACAAAGAATGAAAGGAAAAGAACAGTTGCAGGATATGAGCTAGGTGCATATCCATATGGGTTGGTGAATGAAACCTTGACTGTGCAGGGGCCATCAATCCTACCAGGTTTGGTTACCAGGCCAATCCTTTAGTGGCCAATAGTTCTGTAGCAGGGAAGTAGTTCAATGGGGATTCAATACCAATGTAACCATAGGAAAAGATAGCATAGATTGTATAAGAACTGAGTTAAGTTGATGTAAAAATTTTGAATAATATGACACTTATTCACAGAGATTATTTTGATTATACACTATTTGCAGAATCATGCATAATACATAACCTCCTCTACGTTGATCATCAATTTAGCGGAATTAAGAAACAATCACATGCGCACATTGAAGCGTCAATCACACATATCAACACAGTATATCACGGGGACAACATGCAGCTGAAAGCCCCCAACTATCTGTATATTATATTGATTGAGAACATGTAACAATACATAGAATAATACTCCTTGCAAGTACTCAGTACTATCTCCACCTGTTACACACAAACTAGCTCAGATCTGAATCAATCACAGGTTCAAATCTCCTTCGCTTCTTACCTGCCTCCACTGCGCAATCTTGCATGAGAATGGAATGAAGAATCAGATCCAAATTTGTATTCCCTTTGCTTATACCAAGCAATCCTCATTGGAAATACTCAATCCATTGATTGTGCAAATCACATGCACAACTATAGTCACAACTGACAGCTGTCTTGCCCTTTCACTCATCTCTAACACTTGTCTCCACTGAACTGTCCAT